>JAESVK010064671.1:84854-99640 GCA_017140935.1 Hamamelis virginiana
GCATGGCAATAATAATAACAACAATACTAATCAAATGTAAATAAACTTTGGTAACGTACATGTGGTTGAACTTCTTAAAAGTATTTTTTTTTGCTTTTTTAAAATTAACAATATTTGATTTCTTAAGAAAAAATCAAACATTATCTTTTATTATTTTATATTATTTTTTTGCTTCTTTGTTAAAAATTCATATATTGCTAATTAAAAAAAAAATGAAGTAAAAAATTAATTCTTTTTTTTTTTTCAAATTAGCAATGTATGATTTTTTAGCAAAGAAAAAAAAAATAAAAAATGACTTTCTTTTTTATTTTGGAAAATTACAGTTTGGCCATCTAAATTATAGACCGTTTTTAAATTGCCCCATGTGGTATAAATTAAAGCAATGTGGTCCCCAAACTATTGGCCATTTTCAAATTACCCCCTTCTCGTAGTTAGCTATTGGTATTTTTGAACTGAAAAATGGCATTAGACTTGTTATTTTTTTATGCAGTATTTATCCTGAATTGCTAATGGGTTTACAAGCATATCAGTGAAGTTTCATGATTTTTCTCAATATATTCTATTTATTATGAATTCTATTTACTGTATAGAGAAAATAACTCATAAAAATTAAAATATATTGAGAATATTCATGAAAATTCACTTATATTCATATAGACACATTAGCAGTTCAGGATAAATATTGCAAAAAAATAATAGTAATAATAATAACAAGTCTAAGATCATTTTTAACAAACAGAAGGGAACATTTTGTTACACTAAAATAGTTCAGGGGCACATTCATTCAATCGATACCATATGGGGTGATTAGTAGTCATATTTGCATTATTTTATGTTATATTTATAACTGTTTAGTTAGTTTTCGTGCATTAATGCCTGTGATTTGGTGCATTTTATATTTTTGGTGCTTTTCTCCGTTGTGCAGGTAATCTCGCGTTTCAACCATGTTCTTGAAGCCTTATAGAGCATTCTTGAAAGCCTTGATGTGTTCATGAAGCCTCATGGTTATGGAAAGATATTGTGAAGAAGTTTGGAGCAGCTTTTGGTGCATTTCAGCAATTCTGCAGAGGTGGTACCGGTACCACCCCGGTACCAGCTATTTAATTTTCAAATTCTCGAGCACAAAAACATTTTGCACTGGTACCACAACCCGTGGTACCGGTACCAGACCCCAATTTCTGCAGATTTTCATCTAATTCTTGATGTTTAGTAAGGGCACTCTGGTACTTTCACTTGTAACCCTAGAGAGGGGTATTTAAGCAACGTTTTGCAGTTGGTGAAGGGTTCCTTCTCTTGTTCTTAGTTAGCCTCTTAGTTTATCCTAGCTTTTCTTAAGGTTTTTAGGTTTTCTTATTAGTTTAGCTAGGATTTCAGCTGGTTCTTGCTATTTTCATCCTTGTAAGCTTAGTTTAGGTGGTTTTCTCTCATTTATAGTCAGTAGTAAAGCTACATTTTTGTTTGGCAATCAATATAATAGCATTTATTTCATATCTCTTGCATTTATTGTTCTTCATTGTGTATTTACCACCATTAATGGATAGCTAAACACCTCAAGGTGGGTTCTATGGTGAATTTCCTCTCCAAACCTTAGCTAAATGATGCTTTCTCATCTCAAAAGCTTTCAATGCTAATAGAATGTTGTTTATATGCTCTCTCATCTTTTGAATCCTTGTAATATCATATTCATGATCATTATATAACCAGTAAGTTGTTGTATTTTGGTTCTTGAGTACATATGCATGCTACATGTTTGTAAAAATGTCAATGAGAGTATTGAACTTCATTCTATAATTTGTTTTACCTATATGAGCTTTCATTGTCAAATATTCCAATCAAGACCATAGAGTAAATGGAATCTTGATTGAGCATTGCAGGAGAAATCATTTATCATAGGTTTGGAAGGAATGAACTCATAGGACCCATCTTCTTTACTTAACAAGTTTTCATTTGCAACTTGCCATCAATTTGGCACAAATCATTCTAAAAAACAAACAAACTCCCATATTTTACACTTTCTTTGCATTTATTGGGTAGCAAGACCTAAGAATCATCTGGACCTATTCCACTCCCTGTGGATATGACCTTGGGATTCCCTTAGAATTTATTGCTTGACGATTGATGGACTCCTACGCTTGAGAATCTATTACGCATCATATTTTCAGTTCAAGCAGGGGGCAATTTAAAAGCGGCCTATAGTTCAAGGGACAAAATGCAAATTTTTACCTTTTTTTTTTTTTTTTTTTTTTAATTAATCATACAATGCTAATTAGAAAGGGGAAAAAAAAAGCAAAATAAAAAAGTAATCTTGATTTATTTTTATTTTTTTTGGTAAAAACACGTCTAATATGTTCTACCAATTATTAAATATAGAAAACACAAATTAATTTAATAAGCATAATAAATATAAAAAAAATACCTTTTAATAGATATTGGTATTTGGGATCTGCGCCCATTGTTGATGCAACATTCATTTCACGTGTGGTTGCAAGAATCACACTTCCCTTTGCTCCACCCTTCAACAGATTTCCGAATTGATTCCAGCTCGCAAGATTATCAATCCAAACATCATCCAGCACAAGCAAATATTTCTTCCCATCCAAAAATTTTCGAAGCTTAGATTGCAATTCATTCAACTCTAAGTTTGGGCATTCTGCATGGGTGGCAGCTTGTATAACTTTTTTTACAAGATTTTTCACATCAAAATCCTGAGAGACCCATACCCACATTTTTAAATCAAAGCCCTCTGCATCCTCGTATACCAATCGAGCAAGTGTTGTCTTCCCCAATCCACCCATGCCAATGATGGCAATAATAATGGTAGATATAGAAGAAGAGTAGTCATTTATCATGTTTTTGATGGCCTCCTTATCCTTTTCTCTCCCTATAATATCAGCTGAAGGTATATAAGTCTGAGGTTCCATCCTCGTCTCTTCATTCCTATTTCGGTAACCTCCATCTCTCGATCGTTGCGGTCGTGGTTGGGGCAATTCGGCTCTTTCTGCTGCGAATTCAGCTAATCTCTCCCTGATTGCTTTCAATTTGAAAGGCATCAGAATATGAAAGGGAATGGTACTTTTGAAGAACCAGCAGAGTATGTTTCTTTTCTCAACGTCAGCTGTTTTGTAGAGTATGATTTCTTCCACCAAGTCATCGGCTTCATAGAGTATGAGTTGAAGCTTTTCAATCCAATCTTTATCACTATGGGTCTGATCCTGTTGCTCCTCCGCATCTAAAAGTCGTGCTCTGACGGCGGTCAACCTGCTCTTGAGTTTCGTCTTCTCGTCATCGAAACAACAAATAAATTGAAAGAATGGGACACTGGAGGAACCTAATTGCCTTAAGATTCCCTCAACAAACTTAATGGGGAGTGCTTCCATCTTTTTTTTTTTCCCTTCCCGGATTGATCGGAGCCAAGAATTTGTAGCAAGGCAATGGCTAATTAATTAAGCAGATACGAAGAAAGAGGGAGACAATGATCACAATCCAGCAAGAGTAGGAAAAATTAACCACTTAACTAGCCTTAATATTGTAATCGAAATGATAAATTAATACAGGTTTTTTTTTTTTTTTAATTGCAAATTGCTGGCTGAAGATGTAAACATCTCACCTAAACCATTTAGTTATAGAGTAAAAACAAAATCGGTCAAATACTGAGCCAATTAACCACCCTTAATATTGTAATCAAAATGATAAATTAATACATTTTTTTTTAATTGCAAATTGCTGGCTAAATTTTTATTAAATTTTTTTTTATTTTTTCCTTTTTTTTTTTTTTTTTTTTTTTTTAATTCATGTTATTTGATGTGACAATATTTTACATGGCAATAAATTATAAGTTCCAGCAAGCACCGCTTCCAAAGTTAGATCCTTTTAAAGGTGGTGTTTGGTTTTAACTCTTAACAATGCATACCAAAAAGAAGCAAACAAGTTTAATTATTTATGAGAAGAATCAAACTATCAAAACTTCCTGGATCATCTATTTGATTGCAGTGAATTAACATTTTTACTCGCACCAAAAGAATAGAAAATGGTTTTGATGAATTCGTAAGCTTGGGGAGATCCAAAAATTTGTTTCAACAAATCCCCTTCATGTTTGTAAAGATGGTCCACAGAGGAGATGATCACAGTCCTCGACGACATGATCATTATCTTTAAATAGTAGCTTCAACGATTCACTTGCAGGTGCTTCATTGGTCTTGATTCATGAATCACCAATTTGTGGCAGTATCCTCATTCATCCCCTAAGAAATAAACAAATGGTAAGTAGACAAATCGGGTTGACTTCAAAATATAAGAGCTAGAGTCAATACCTTTTCAGCCAATTCAATGCTTGGGAGCAGACTCTCAATCTGTGTTGTAGCTACTGAAGGAATGTCAATATCAGCCAGATTTGAAGTTTCTTGGATCAACTGTTGTGGGCCAATCTCATGGCTTGCTGCAGGATTGAGACCAGAATCTCCAAAAGATATGGTGTTGCAAGAGGATTATCCTCTTGAGAAAGAATACTGAGATGTTCAGACACCAATTCAGTTACCGAAAGCTTTATAACAATGGAGTAAAGGTTAGATTCGCAGAGCCTTCAGAAACCAGAAGGGTCTACCTACAAACAGATAGCACAGATAATAAAGATCAGCTCAGAAGGCTCAAAGACACGGTGAAACCTGAATGACACTACTAACATTAATTTTGTACCCGACTTTAGCCAACCCCAATTTTCCCTATTTATCAAATCCATATACAAAACACACAAAGATCACAAATTCATGTTGCAAATCAGATTGTCAGTTGAGGATAAATATTGCTAAAAAAAAAAAAAAAAAAATCTTTTAGGAAGTTTTAATAGCCATTAATCCTCTTAGTTGTATAACTCTGATACTTTTATCTGCTAACTTATATGCATCCATGGTCCTCCAGACTTCTAAATAAAGTGACACGATCCTGCCAGTGGTACCCAAAAAATAAAACTAGATGATAGTTAACTTTTTTAACCCAATAATATATTTAATTTGATTTGATGGTTCTTTAACAGAGGATAAAATCACTTGTGGTGCTTTATGAGAACTGATATTTCCATAGGTAAATGGAATAGAAATTAAAGAGCACCAAAATGACATCATTGCAAACTTGAAAGTTGAAAAGTGTAACTCCCATAAGGTCCAATGAAAAAAAAATCACATCAAACTCCTCCAGAACACATACACACATGAACACGTGCAATTGTGCAAATGCAAAAAAACGAAGCATTAACCACTTCTCTAGAGTTGAAAAGAAGATAGCAAGAAAACAAATGGAACCGAAAAACAGAGGACTCTATGAAGTATAATTTTATACATTTTATAGAATTTATTTTACAGATAATATTTAGAAAGAAACTCAAAACTGTTTTTCAATTCAAACTCTAATGCAAGGTTGGCACTACCTATCTCCAAATCACAATCACCACACTAATTTTCTGAAGTCAGTTTTTCCTTTACATCCTCTGTGAAACATCTATATTTTAAAGTAGCTAAGACATTTGAGAGGCAAGAGACTGTGTCATAATATGGTGCCCAAACAATTAAACTTGTTGACACTAAAATAGTTGGAAGTTCAAGGAAACACTAAAATAGTTTCTCAAATAATGCGCTTTGGATTGCAGCTTGCAGAGTATTTTGAATACAGTCCCAGAAGAGTACAAAAATCAATCACCCTGATATTAAAATATATGTATAAAATGGGATATTGTTATGAGACTTTACAGCAATCTGTCAAAAATGGCCCCT
Source organism: Hamamelis virginiana (assembly GCA_017140935.1). Taxonomy (NCBI): domain Eukaryota; kingdom Viridiplantae; phylum Streptophyta; class Magnoliopsida; order Saxifragales; family Hamamelidaceae; genus Hamamelis; species Hamamelis virginiana. Next base: position 90,617 of record JAESVK010064671.1, read on the forward strand.
TTAGTATGAAGCAACTCTTACTTTGCTATTTAGGACCAATATTATTTCATTATTCAATGATGTAGACATATAGAAAAATAGCTACATGTCATTATGAATAGAAAGCCCAACAAGGAAAGGTTCATTATCTTTCAGGAGCTGAAAAGGCTTTGGAAGTTCTGTAAATTCACAGAAATATTATTGCATGTGCACCTAGTTCAACAACGATTTCATAAACCAACTTCACGACCTGTTTGTCTCGAACAAATTGCACAGTCAAACATCATCTGTGGTTTGGAAGATAATAATAGAAGAAAATTTGAATTTTGAATTCATGGATCTATTTAATGTAGATATCAAACACAAAATTTTAAGGCAATGCTGAGATATTAAAATTAAAGAAAAGATCATAGAACCACTGGTAAATACTACATGTATATGATCTGACTACATCAATTTATGATGCAAAACTGATGTTGACTGCAGAATTTAACCTTTTCTCATCTACCAACTTATTAGCTAATCCATTGTATGAGAAATGGTACGTCTCCCCTGGTAAGATCTATGACCAAAAGAAGAATTAAAGTACCAACTTATTAATGTATATGATTGGACTACTTCAATTTATGATGCAACAATGATGTTGATTGCAGAATTTAACCTTTTCACAAGTATCAACTTATTAGTTAATCCATTGTATAAGAAATGGTATGTCTCCCCAGGTAATTAACATTTTTCAAAATCTCCAGTGGGATTTGGCAAAACTAACAAAGATGAGCCCAAACTATATAAGTAGATATTCAAAAAGATGGGAGCGCAGATCTCATGATTTACAAGAGACCATGAAAAATTAATCAAATTGATTATCATAGATGTTCAAATTCTCAACCAATAACATACTAGAAGGATGGACACGAGATTTAAAAAAAAAAAAAAAACTGCTACTGAAACATTGCTATTAGTAAACAAACTTTACGGTGGCAATGTAAATTGGGCTTTTCTCGTAAGAAATTACAAGAAATTAGTGTCAGTAGTAATTAAGAGATGCCAATCTTAGTGCTCATGGAAAGAAGGATACTAGTAATAAAAGAGATCGTTACCTTTTTGTTTGTTGCCAATTACTTTTATGTAGAACAAAAAATTCAACGAACATAAAGCATACGACTGAATGATGAACTCTTGATTCTTTTATTATGAGTTTATGACTGGGCTTACTTCACTTCTGCAATTAAAAGATGAAACAAGTTAGAAAATGGGCAAAATGGATTAAGAATTGTGTATGAAGGATTGACAAATACAAACCCTTGGATTCAATTCCATCTATCTAGATACTGGAGTACTGATATTACCATAGGTAAATGGAATAGAAATTGAAGAGCACTAAAATGACATCATTGCAAACTCGAAAGTTGAAAAGTGTAATTCCCATAATGTCCAGTGAAAAAAAAATCACATCAAACTCCTCCAGAACACACAAACACACATGAACACATGCAATTGTGCAAATGCAAAACACGAAGCATTAATCACTTCTCTAGAGATGAAAAGAAGATAGCAAGAAAACAAGTAGAACCGAAAAACAGAGGACTCCATGAAGTAAAATTTTATACATTTTATAGAAGTTATTTTACAGATAATATTTAGAAAGAAACTTAAAACTGTTTTTCATTTCAAACTATAATGCAAGGTTGGCACTACCTATTTCCAAAACACAATCACCACACTAATTTTCTGAAGCTAGTTTTTCCTTTTGATCCTCTGTAAATGTTTGAAAGTAGCTATGATCTTTGAGATGCAAGATATTATGTTGCAATAAGGTGCCGAAACAGTTAAACTCGTTGACAGGCTAAAGAATACACATAGAAGTAATGTGTCAAATTTTTAAACATTGTTGGAAGTTCAAGGAAGCACTAAATTAAAACAGTTTCTTGATCAAATACACATGACAAATAAGTTTTAGGCTTTTAGCACAGCAGCAAAGAGTATGATATAGAAACTTAATGTGCTTTGGATTACAGCATGTAGTGTATTTTGAATACAGTCCTAAAAGAGTACAAAAATCAATCACCCTGAAATTAAAAATGATCTGTAAAATTGGATACTGCTACGAGCGTCTACAGCAACCTCTTCCAAAATGGTTCCTCAAGTATGAAGCAACTCTTGCTGTGCTAGTTAGGACTGATATTAGTTCATAAATCAATGATGTAGACATACAGAAAAACAGCAAAGTGTCATTCTGAATAAAAAAACCCAACAAGGCAAGGTTCATTACTTTTCAGGAGATGAAAAGGCTTTTGAAGTTCCATAAAATCACAGAAATATTATTGCGTATGCATCTTATTCAACAACGACCTCATAAACCAACATCACGACCCATTTGTCTCAAGCAAATTGCATAGTTGAATATCATCTGTGGTTTGGAAGATATAATAGAAGAAATTTGAAATTTGAATTCAAGGATTTATGTAGTGTAGATAACGAACAAAATAAAACGAGAACTTCCTCTCGAAAACGCATTTGGAAGTACATGATTTCATGAGGGACAGAGCAATTTTTGTTTTCTAAAACAAGAAACTACTTTGAAAATGCTACCCCAAAGAGCCATATTTCGTCTCAAACGGTAGTATAACACTAACGATGCTATTACCAAATTGAATTTTTGGAAGGTAAGTTCCCTCTAGTTTTCAAATAAATAATCAAAATCAGATATCCCCAAAATTAATTTAAAAATATTATTTATAATTAGAGAAAAATGAGAAAGAGCTTACCCTCGGAATATCTATGATGAACAGAAGTATCAAAGTATGTAGAGAGCCTACATAATGTTTTAAGGCAACCCTGAGACATTAAAGATAAAGAAAAGATCATAGAACCACTGGCAAATGCTACATGCATATGATCTGACTACATCAATTTATGATGCAAAGCTGTTATTGATTGCAGAATTTAACCTTTTCTCAAGTTCCATCTTATTAGTTACTCTATTGTATAAGAAATAGTATGTCTCCCCTGGTAATTAACATTTTTCAAAAACTCCAGTGAGATCTGGTATAACTAACACGGATGAACCCAAACTAAGTAAGCGGATATTCAAAAGGAAGGGGCAGATCTCATGATTTACAAGAAAGCATGTTCAATTAATGAAATTGAATATCACTTTTGGTCAAATTCTCAACTCGTAACATAGTAGAAGGATTGAAACAAAAGCGGGGAAAAAAACAAAGAAGAGGAAGAAGAAAAACTGCTACTCAAACATTGCCTTTATTGAACAAACTTTACAGGGACAATGCAAAATGGCATTTTCTTGTCAGAAATTACAGGAAATTAGTGTGAAAAGTAGTTAAGAGATGACAATCATAGTGATCATGGAAAGAAGGATACTAGTAATAAAAGAGATTATTACCTTTTTGTCAATTGCTTTAATGTAGAACAGAAAATTTGACAAGCAAGTTGAAGCCCCTAGGGAAGATCCAAACCAGGACACTCCACAATTTCTAGATTTTTTCAGGGAGGGATGCCAACTTGGGAAGATCCAAACCAGGACACTCCACAATTTTTAACTTTGTAGCATGTTGTAGTCCCTTGGGCAGAGACGTTAACTTAGGTAGATTCTTCAGTTTCAACGAGCGCAGCTTCCTACAGTTTTGTAGATCATCCTCCTCCTTCGGAAAATCAAGCGCCTTGCCTTTCAAATCATTCGGCATATGGGGTGTTTCTCGTGATAGAGACTTGAGTTGAGCACAATCCCCAATCCGAAGGCGATCTAGAGAAGTGAAATTTTCCAACCATCCCTGCGGTAGAGACACTAGGTCATTGCAGTCAACGATTTTCAGAGACTTTAATTTGGAATGAGTGAGAAAGGAGGGAAGCGAAGAGGCTGTTTCTGCCATCGTCATTGACTGTATTAGTGACCCACTGAAGTCCTCCAGGCTCAGTTGTTCAATATTTGGGAACGATGGCATGGATGTCAATTCCGGACATTGATGGATTTGCAATGTGGAAAGAGTGTTGAGTGATAACAACCGGTTTGGCTGCGTCGCTGCTGCTGAAATTTTTTTTGGTTTTCCACCATCATCACCCACAATTACTTCTATGCTCCATTCCTTCAACTTGGGCAAATTCCAGAGATTGAAATCTTTCAAAGCTGGGAAGCATCCCGCTGCTCCACTCAAAGAAGAAGTGGGAGGAAAAGAAGAGTCGCTAACATAACTACGAATGTATTCCAGCTTAGGTAAATACCAAAGATAGAGAAGCTTGAGAGATCGAAGTTGATCCACAAACAACGGTAAACACTCGCAGCTTAGACAGTTGAATAGACGAATTTCAACAAGATTTGGGAGCGACTTTCCCATCCAACTTGGAAACTTCACACCGCTATACCCGTTAATTATTAACCGCTTCAGATGAGGGTTTGGTTGGAGGCTTTCCAGCAATGCAACATCCTCATCTCTATCCTCATCTTCACGCATCTCCCACTGTAATGACAAGGTCTGAAGGTTTTTTTTGTCCTTCAAGTAGAGAATGCTTTCCTGGATTCTGAAATAGCATTTCTTGCGTTGTGAAGGTTTTTGATCAATAAGTCACCTCTGAGGTTGTTGAGGCCTTCCAACTCACTAAGCCCAGCCCATCCTTTACCCCAATACAAATTCTGATAAGGTCTAAATTGAAGTCAATTGGCCAATCCCCAATGACATGCCTTTCAACATTTCACATCCCTTATTTTCAAGATGTATGAGACTGACCAATTTTTTAATATCTCTCGGCAATTCCACAAGTGCAGAACAATTATTGAGTTTCAGAGTCTGCAAATACCGTAGCTTACAGATGGAGTTGGGGAGCCTTCTAATATCACTTTCAGATAAATCAAGATACCTCAAATGGACCAGCTTCCTCAAGGAATTAAGCACATTAGGATTAGATCCAAGAATATGTGTTAATTCCAACACATGTAGGCACTTAAAAGTTGTATAGAAATGTGGTTTTGAGTCAATATAAATGCCTCTTAATAAGAGAGTACGTAAGTTCCTTGCTTTTGTAAGATTCCATTCTTGATATTGACCGATGCATGAATAATTCTCTCATAAATGTTAACTACTCCATCATGATTCACAATAACAAATTCGGACCCTGCAACTTCTCGTGCAAGATCATACATAAGATCATGCATTTTGCAACTCGTAATATCGCCAAACTCATCCTTTTCTTCATCTTGCAGGAAGGACCTATTTCTTAATTCGTTAAAACACTCATCAGCACTATCCGCCAAAGATTCATTGTTTGAATGCTGATCAATAAACCCTTGTGCGATCCACAACTGAGTCAAGTTCGTCTTCTCAATTTCATTACCTCTGGGGAATAATGAGCAATAGGCAAAACATTTTTTCAAATTGGATGGGAAGCATGCATAACTTACTTTCAATGATGGTAAAATGTGATTCTCCTCTTGAGCTTGTGACCAAAGTCTATCATTTTTAACATTCATCCACTTTTTTGGGTCCAAGCAACGTAATAGGCCTACAACCGTCATTATTGCCAATGGAATTCCGCCACACTTGTCTAGAATCTCCTTTCCAATAGCCACAAACATCTCCTTCTCTTTCATTTTATCTATTTTAAATCTCATTTGTTGCTCAAATAAGGACCAGCAATCATCCTCATCCAAACCTGTTACAGTTGAAATTTTTGTAAATTTTGCTAACAGTAGTATTTACAATAATAATAAAAGCAATTTAATAAGAAAATAAAAACAACAGCTACTACTACTTAATATCTAATGAAGCCAACAATAAATCTTGTAGATCGGAATTAATATTACCACTACTATTATTTTTAATGTAATAACGTATAAATTATTTCAAGATTTTAAGCGATCAACTATTTTAAATTGATAAAATAGTTACAGTAAATCTTCTAGATCTTAATTAACGTTGCATACACCTACAAAAATCATATTCACAACTAGTGTTTCTCATAAATCAAGTTATATATATTTTTAAATATTTGCTGATAAATTTACTATAGAAAAGCTATTTATAAAATTTAAACATTTGAAGCCTACTAACTAATCCACATCGATCTTTATGCATTGATAGACAAAAATATCTAAAATTAACAATTTTCAAATTTGGAGTGTGTGTGTGTGTTTTTCTTACAATTTGACAGGTAAAAAAGAAAAGTATTTGTGTGGTCTTTGTCCCACATTAGTTGGTCCCATCACCTCCTCAAAGGATAAGACTTTTTGAGGTGTGTGTTTGGACTTTGGCCTTCTATAACCAACACTGTGAGTCTATCAAGTATATGTGTGTTTCCTAAATTTGGAGGCAATTAAATATAGTTCAAAACAAGCACCAATTGATCATGACACAAAAACTATAAACTTCATTAAATGAAATTAAGGTATATACATTAATTTATAATTATTTGCTTTTATAATAAACATTTATATACATTTTAAAATATCTTGAATCACCAATTTCAACAGTTTTAGAGATTTAAAAAAAATCCAAAAAATTTCACTAATTTTTTTTAAAATACATTTATTAGTCACTAAAATACTTCAACAACTAAATGGCAAAGGTCCCAAGTTTGTGTATGGCAAGATGATGATGATAATAATACATTTCTCATCAAAATCACTCTCTAGCTAGTTTTAGTCTTTCTATTAGGAGATATGTATTTCTTAATTGGTCCCTACAAATTTGACTCACTAAGGAAGTTACCAATTTTTAAACTTAATTTATTTTTAAAAAATAGAAATTGTTTAGAAGATGTATGAATCATAGAATGGAGATTCAAGTTTATGAGATAAAATTTCATCTATTTTTTCTTACAATATTTAAAATTATGATACATGAATTTTATAAGTTTTTTAAGAAATAGATGAAATTATATATATATATATATATATATAGATATATATATATATATATATATATATATATATATATAGTTCTTCTATTATAAGGTGCACCTTACACTTCTTCAATACTTCTTCTCCCCATTAACCCTACGTTTGTTCCAAAAAAATTCCAAAAGCACTCCTTCAATCAGGCTGGACCATCACAGAAACTCCTCAAATTCAAGTAAGTTTTTTGTTTTCTTTTAGTTCAAAACTTTCTAGAATTTGATATTATGAAATATGTAATATATTTGTGATTCAAGTTTTATATTAATTCATATTATGTTGAAATTCCGTTTTCTTGTAGATGTCCTAAATGCTTGAAACTGTGGACATAACGAGGTAATCGGTTAATTAAATTCACATTCGAGTACAATTATTTTTTTAATTCTTAACATTCTCTTCATTAATTTATTTGTACTGAGTAAAAAAAAAAAAAAAATCCGTTTGCGTTAGCTTATGCTAAAATCACTTTTGGAGAACTATTTGTCTATTTCTTCACATATCTCTTTTAAATTATATTCAAATCAAATCTTCACATATCGACATTTTCATACTAAAAGTGATTGTGGTAAAAGTTGGGGCCTCCTAACTTTTGCCACAATCACTATTAGTATTAGTATGAAAATTTTGCCATGCATCCTATAATTCTATCATCCTTCAAGTTGTTCAAAAGTGATTATGATTCCTCCTTTTACATCAAGTGAAATTTTAGTATTAGTATTATTATAGTTGATAGGATTGAACCATTCAATGACTATTTTATCCCTCTCACGTGCATGAGAACTGTTAAGTATATGGTTCTCTTTCAAAACTGAACTCTTTTCAAAATATACACTTTCCTTCCATCCTTTAAGTTTTGTTCATTTATTTATTTTGGCACCAAACGGTCCCCTATAGTCTGGACCACTGGGAGTATATCTCATTCGGTCCACCAATTAAATGCCTATAAGTTGAATTACAAATGAGAAAAGTCTATTAACTTTTTGGGGAATGCTACTTCACCTACTTATTTAATATTTGTACTTTTTCAAAATCATAAAGACATTTGGTCCACATGAGACCGATCAATAAAGATGAGTGAAATATGGAGTATATGGGTGAAGAAGTATTTTTCTAAGAGCTTGTTTGTGTTAACTTTTTTTAAAATCACTTTTGGAACTCAAAATTCTACTAATTTTGATCCGTAAAAATATGATTTAAACATAACTTTGAAAAGATATGTGAAGAGAGTTCTGTCAATTTTTTTTATAGAAAAAGCTAATACAAACAATCCCTAATTAATTTAAGGAGGTCACTACTACAAAAACTAGCTATGACGACAAGGGGTGGAGGGCAAAGACGAGGGTTCTTTAAATCTCTCGTAAAAAGTCAATAGAAACGAGGGTTTTTAAACCACACTCGTTAAAAGGCTAGAAAAGACGAGGGTGATATAAAATCCCTCGTCTTAGGTTGATCAATTTACCCCATTTTGTTCTCCATTTCTCATAATAGTTCTCACGAGGTTGGTAAACCCTCGTTATTACCCTCATGTTACGGTCATTATTGCCACGGATTGAACCCGCCATTCTCCATTTTCAGATTTGTCACGATATTTGTAAACCCTAATGAATTTGCCCATCCATCTCCCTCCTGATTTTTTTCATATTCGCGCCATTCTCTTCTGCAATTCTCCATTCTCTCCTTCTCTCCCTCTGCACGCAGCTTCGGCTGCCTTCTCATGCTCAGTCGATTGAGCATATTCCTCATCCTCTCAAGCTCTCCCCATTAGCCATCGCAGCCCCTTGAAGAGGAAGACCGATGGTGACTCACCATCTGCCATTACAGAGGAAATAGAAGGCTGGGTGTCATTGTGGTCGACTTATAGGCTGAACAGAGTTCCTTTTTTCCTTTCACTTTCTCACTCCAGCAACGAACTTCAGTTCCCCTCTCTTTCTCTCTCTATCCAACATTGAATCCCTTCTCAAAAACCTATGGTTTCCTAATCTCTCTCCGCTTGCACCAAGCACTACTACAAAAAACATTTTTAAGGACGGTTTCCGTCCTCTTTGATTTAAGAGGACGGTTTTAAATGTGTCCTCATGCTCGATGTCTTTATAAATCATAGATTTAAGAGGACGGTTTTACGAGTGTCCTTAAAAATATGA
>JAESVK010064671.1:124022-141482 GCA_017140935.1 Hamamelis virginiana
TATATATATATATATATATATATATATATATATATATATATATATATGAATGGTTAATTGGTGTTATTTTCGCCTTTATGGCTTTTAGATTGAATGATAAGGAGCGTCTGTCCTTCGTGATCTCATTAATATCTTCACATACCTCTACATTGGATTCCCTTGTTTGGTTTTATATCAGCTTGTGATTTGTCTTAAACTGTTGCAGGTCATGTGGGGCAGGGAGCATTGAAGTACTGAAAGCTTAAATACCATCCCCTGTTTTTTACTTTGTGACAATAAAGGAATTAGAACTATGTAGACTCCTAAAGCAAGGTAACTGCACTTGCTTTTATGATTGCTCTTTTCTCTTTAGAGGCTCTTGTGGTTAAGAGTTAGTTGGTAAATTTAAGATGTTGACTTGCTTTTTGGGGATATGGGTAATAATTGGAATGATTAGTAATACTTTTTGAAATTAAGTGGTTGATTTTGATCTCTTTTCCCATTTGGGATCCGTTTATTGAGGTTGAAGGGGCTCCATATAATTCTGTCACTGCATCAGTATGGTTAACAAGTTGCAAAAAATGTTTGCAACTAGTAACTGTTCTTATGGACTCAGGTGTAGGAGTTTAGTATAAATATGTAAAAGGGCTGACGGCATGGGCTAAAAACTGTAATATACTTATTTGTTTTAATTGCTCCTCCCCACCCCTCAAACATCATCAATATTATTAAATATTTAAGGAGTGTTTTTTCTTTTTCTTTTTTCTTTGAGATAACACATGAATCGTTGGTGTTCTAATGGGACCGCACATTTGACAGGTTTCTATGGATTGCTATGGATTTGGACTAGTTAATATCCTGTTGTGCACTTAACATGTTCTTGTATTTTATGTTTAAATTGCTTTTTTTCCCTTCATCAAAATAACAATCAATATTGTTTGCTTTGAAGCAGATTTTGAAAACAATGTGCAAATCATCCACTTCTCTTGACGAAGAGAGTTGCTGAAGATTTACTAGACGAGATGGATTTACACTAAATCAGGATTACCTTGGTGTGGTAGAAAAATTGACTTTCTTGTACATTGGAACATTTTTTTTTTTTTTTAAATGTTGTTCAATTGTTGGGTCTTTCAAAATGTATGTCAAAGAACAATTTAAAATTTTAAATAAAGATTTCCATTTTTGTATGGTTGGGAATCATTTAAAATTAGGTCTTTCAAAATTTTTCCAATAATTTTATTCTACTAAATTTTTTATTTTATTTTTATCCAAAATTTTTAGCAAGGGCCTTTGATCCTCACTAAAGGTATGTTGATTGATGTTGCTAAAGAGTCTGTTTTAGTAAGGGTCATGGTCGTTGCTAAAGGTTTTAGCCACGATATGCTTTAGTAACGCCTAGTAAGGGTCGGCCGATCCTAACTAAAGCTTTTAGCAACCCAAAATTGGGCTTTAGTAAGGATTGTCTGCCCTTACTAAAGGCAATTTTTCTTGTAGTGAAGTTTTCTTGCAATATTTCATATTATCAATTTGATCCGGCCAGTTATACTGATTTGAGTCAACTGCATTAGGTCTTCTAGATTGTGGACTGTGTTCGCCATGTATTCACCATTTATGCTCATTTGAGTAAACTTGTGTAATTAAGCTCTTAAGCATCTAATTAAGCAAGTTCATCTTCCCTCTAGGTCTGGGTCCATGATAAGAATCAAACCCGACTCCCAACCACCCATGCCCTGCAGTTGGCTACGGTAAGTCTGCCCTTATCACAACAACTACCATTTAAGTGTTGCAATCTGTTTTGCAATTAATTTGTTCCCAAATCCATTTCTAGAGAATGAATTTTATTTTGCGAGGATATAAAGATATCAGATATAGTTTGAACATCTCAATCTAGAGTGATCTAACAATAACGAAAACTCGAAGATGGCATGTTGGCACAGTGGCATATCAATCTCCTCACAAGGAGTTGCTCACGTTTCTCTAGTAATGAAACCCAGGCTTGATTCGACTCTTTCAACAATCTGCTTGATGAAAATGTCCAAACCAACATTTTGAACTACCCTGTTAGATTTATCGAGTCCAACCTAACAATCCAAATATTCATGTCACTGCTATGGGAGGAACTGAAAAATAAGTATTAAAATTTATTATTGGAAATTTAAAGATTATGGGAAAGGAAAAATAATGTTGGGAAAAGGTAGACTTGTGACATGTTAATATAGGTACAATTTTCCATCTCTCAATTATTTAATTTTTTTTTTTAAATTTTTTTATTGCAGTAGTCAGAGGAACCCCAGTCATATATAATAAAAGAATTCATCAATCGATGTATTTTCAATCTTTGTTTAGTTTACCATTTTATATAAAAACACTCGACAACAACCAGAAAGGTAATTGTAGCAGTGAAAATTTTCTAGCCAATCACAAATTGCCACATGACTTAAGCCAATTAAATCATGACCAATTAAAATGTGTCATGTGCTATCAAATGGACCCACTATGATACTCTAAAGGCAAATAAGAAATAACCAAGTGTCCTATCTAACACAGGATTAACAAATTACAATTAGTCATGTTTTTTAAATCTGTAATTAAGTGGACAAATCAAATCTTGCAACCTAGCTATCACATTGGGCCCATGTGGAAAAAGAAAGCTTTATCACATAACCAATTAAGGATAATTATCCAAAATTAATATTTATCATTATCACTCATTAAATAAGATTAATATTAAAATAAATATTTATTCTTGTCATCCAAGTGGAGTAAATCAATCAAATGGTATTACATGGTCAGATAAGAATGACTTCCAAATAATTAATATTTATCCTTATAAATTAAATAAATAAGGATAATTATTAGGAAGTCAGTTCCTATCCAAACACTCTACTCAAGCATCAAACCCTTTAAGTTGAAATCAAATCTTTCATCAAACCTTCCAGTTGAACATTAAACCATTCAAGTTGAATATCAAATCTTCAAATTGAACATCAAGTTCAACAAGTTTTCAAATCCTTCAAATTCAAGAACAAGTGATATAAGATAAGAAGGAAAGAGAACAACATCATAAAGAAAGAAAGAAATATTTAATAGGGGGCCACATTCATTTTCCTGACTTAATTGATTGGGCCCACATTTTTTATTTTTAAAATCTAACATAACTATTAATAAATTTCTACACAAAAGTTTAATGGGATTTCACTCACAATTATTTTTTCCAACCATTCTTCATGTGGCATCAAGCACTGGTGGCCCTTTTTTCCCTAAAAACCAAAGGGCCCAAGGCCATTGCTTTGGTGGCTTGCTCTCAGGGCTGGGTCTGAGCATATTGAATGCTTCATTTTAATATTATCAAAATAAACGTCAGAACTTTTCATGGAAAAAGTCATCATTGTTGATTAAATTATACTGTAAAATCAAAGTTTAATCTTTTCATCAATTATGTTTGACCAAAATTTTCTATAACTATTACCAGTGCATGTAGGCTCATTTGAACACATTTTGTTGTTGAATTTATGCTAGTGTGACACACTCAATGTGATAAATATGGTAACACTCAATGTGATAACGTGATGTATATTTTATAATTGAATGTCCAAAATAGCTAAAATAAAGGAAGTAAGGGCAAGAACAATAAGATCATCCATTTAATGTATAAACTCTTTATTATGTTTATGTAAGACATTAAGTCATTTACCAAGAGAAATATTATAAATATTTCAAAAACTAACCGTCGGATCAGTGTGATTTTTTGCAGGCATGACATACAGAGTGTGAGCATTTAATTCAACGGTAAGTTTTACGAACTGTCTTTTAAAATTGGAGATATGGAGCCGACCTTACATAACCTTATGCAAGGTCGACCTTATAATAGAATGACGGTATATATATATATATAAGGTCGACCTTATAATAGAATGACGGTATATATATATATATATATATATATATATATATATATATATATATATAAAGTTGATCCATTAAGGTCCGGACCTTAAATTAATTTGGGGTCAACTCACCATTTCTCACACAACCGATAGTATTTTGAAAAATCGGCCATTGGATTAGATAATCTTCTTATGTATATTATGCATGTTAAAAATTACAGTGATCCAACAATCGGTTTTCAAAATACAGTCTGTGAAACACTCTAACAGTATTTACTATTAGATGCTATAACAACTGTTTAACAGTCTGTATCTTGAAAACCGTCCGTTGGATCACTGTGATTTTTGGCAAACATGACATACATTAGAAGATTATCTAATCCAACGGTCTGTTTTTCAAAATACCAATCTCAGTGAAAAGTGGATATATATGTAATATAAATTTACCTGTCCTGCAACAATAGGTGACTAGTACAAATTATACTATACAATAAAAAAAAAAAATCTAAGTCATGATGTCATTGATGACATCACAAGGTAATTCCAACAAGCTATCTTACCATCCTATCATAAGGGAGGGGATTATCCTGGAGGGGGGTGGCAATTCATCTTTAGAAGCCAAAGTTCACATTTTGTGAATTGACAAAAGGCCAAAGAAAATTGCGGAGTAAAAGGGGACGGGTGAAAAGTTAGAAATGGGGAGGGGGTGAGATAAGTGAAAGTTGTCATCCAAAAAAAAAAAAGAGAGAGAAAAAGCCATCCAAAAGAGAGAAAGTAAAGAAAAAAGAAAAAGAGAGAGAAAAGGGAAGAGAAAGAGTGTGGAAATTCTGTCGGAAAAGAGAAGCCTAGAAGGGTAGTAGGACGACTTTTATATTTAAACACTAAACTTTTATATCTAACTCCTAATTTTTATATTTCCAATCATTTTTATTTATTACTTTTTAAGGCATGGCTATGAAATATACCAATGACTTAAAGGCTCAGTTATGGAAATGGACCAATGGCTAATTTATCTTTAACACTAAATTTATGTTAGTAGTTTCGAGACTAATTCGGCTATTTAATAGTCTATAATTAGCGAAGATCAGATATGCATTCATTTATTTTTTTTATTTACAGTCATTTTATTTACTACTCTTTAAAGGCTCGGCTATGAAATATACTAGTGGCTTAAAAGCTCGGTTATGGAAATACTAAATTTATGTTAGTAGTTATGAGATTAATTCGGTTATTTAATAGTTTGTAATTAGCCCATCTACAAAAGACTAGACCTGTACTTATTTTTTTTTCTATTTATTTATCGTTAATTTTATTTTAAAGTAAACTAATGACTTGTAATTATACTCATTTTGTGTTATTCTATTATTTTTCTAATTATTTTCATTGCAATGAGCCTAATTAAATTTGACTCATTTTAATTTTTGGGACCATGTAAATACATTCATTAAACAACGTTATTATTTATTTATTTATTAATTTAAGGGAATGTTTTAATGGAACACATTCGGAATCAAGGTAATTGTCAATTTGACAAGTGTAGTGGGGTACCGTAAAAACCTTCCCCACTCATAATCGAACCTCCTTACCCATCATCTCTAAGTTTTAATAGGCCACTAGGAGTCGTCATTTTTTTATGAAAAATTAAGATACCATCCCAAAAGACGACTAATCACGTCTCTAAACCAATTATTAGTGGCAGCTCCATTTATCATAATTATTTTAAATATGATTTTCCAAATTTCCAAATATGAAATATCATAGTGAAAGCAGGAAATATTTAATAGGGGGCCACATTCATTTTCCCGACTTAATTGATTGGGCCCACATTTTTTATTTTTAAAATCTAACACAACTATTAATAAATTTCAAGACAAAAGTTTAATGGGATTTCACTCACTTTTTTTTTTCCAATCATTCTTCATATGGCATCAAGCACTAATGGTCATTTTTTTCCCTTAAAACCAAAGGGCCCAAGAATTGCTTTGGTGGCTTGCTCTCAGGGCTGGTTCTGAGCATATTGAATGCTTCATTTTAATATTATCAAAATAAACGTCAGAACTTTTCCTGGAAACACCAAGCCAGTCTTAGTTATATTAATTAAAGCCAAAAGTCATCATTGTTGATTATGTTTGACCAAAATTTTCTATAACTAATATTGGTGCGTGTAGACTCATTTGAACACATTATTTTTTCGTTGAATTTATGCTAGTGTGACACACTCAATGTGATAAATATGATAACGTAGTATATATTTTATAATTGAATGTCCAAAATAGCTAAAATAAAGGAAGTAAGGGCAAGAACAATAAGATCATCCATTTAATATATAAACTCTTTATTACTAGAATCTTTCGAGAGAATTACACTTTGGTCACTACACTTCAATCCAAAATAGGTTAATTGTATCCCCAATTATTTTTCTATTAACCTCTTTACACTTATAAAATTATAGGGGATTGTAGACACCCCAATTTTGTAGTGCACAAAAATGTTTAAGAATCATTTATGGACTTATTTAATGATCTAAATCATTTTACAATAATTAGACAAAATTTGTTATCTAAACCAGGACAATTATCCTTTAAAGCACCAAGTTGAAAATTCACAAAAAAAAAAAATAAAAAAAAAAAAAAATGATGAAGTTATTTTCAGAAAAAAATGAACTCTTCATCAGATGATATCAAACATTGGGGAGTCGATTTTCAAATCAATTAGAATTAAGTTGAATAATTAAGGTACAACCCTTTAAAACAAGGTACACCTAAAAGCAAGCTATCAAGTCCACAAATTGAAAATAATTTCACCACCTTGTTCGCGGTATTTTTCTAAGTAAAAAATTATTTCTGAGAAATTCTCAAAAGATAACCCAAACATGCCTACTCGGTTATGGAAATGGACCAGTGGGTAATTTATCTTTAAACACTAAATTTATGTTAATAGGTCCGAGACTAATTTGGCTATTTAATAGTCTATAATTAGCTTGTCTACGAAAGACCAAATCTGCATTTATTTTTATTTATTTTTATTGTCATTTTATTTATTACTCTTTAAAGGTTCGGTTATGAAATATACTAGTGGCTTAAAAGCTCGATTATGGAAATAAATGAGTGGCTAATTTATTTTTAAACACTAAATTTATGTTGATAGTTTTGAGATTAATTCGGCTATTTAATAGTCTATAATTAGCCCATCTAAGAAAGACTAGACCTGTACTCATTCTTTTTCTATTTATTTATTGTTAATTTTATTTTAAAGTAAACTAATGACTTGTAATTATACTCATTTTGGGTTATTCTATTGTTTTTCTAATTATTTACATTGCAATGAGCCTAATCAAATTTGACTTATTTTAATTTTTGGGACCATGTAAATACATTCATTAAACAACGTTATTATTATTATTATTTTTTTATCTAAGGGAATGTTTTAACAGAACACATTCGGAATCAAGGTAATCATCAATTTGACGAGTGGAGTGGGGTACCGTAAAAACCTTCCCCACTCATAATCGAACCTCCTTACCCATAATCTCTAAGTTTTAATAGGCCAATAGGAGTCGTCATTTTTTTATGAAAAATTAAGATACCATCCCAAAAGACAACTAATTAATCACGTCTCCAAACCAATCATTAGTGACGGCTCCATTTATCATAATTATTTTAAATATGATTTTCCATTTTTCCAAATATGAAATATCATATTTTTAATAATTAAGGAATTCGCAATAAAGAAATGTGACCTACTTACCATGAAATGTGACCAAATTATTTATTATGAAATCTGACCTAGTTACCAAGAAAGGTGACCAAATTTACTATAAAATTATTGAAATGTGACCTAGTTAATATGAAAAATAACAAGCATGAAAAACTGAGATTTAAGATATTATGTGTTTGAATACCGCTTGAAAATTCATCAAGTTATTTGTTGATCTCTTGTAAAAATTAAGTTGCAAAATATTTAGGCACCGTTTGGATTTGTTTTTTATAAGTACTTATTTGCTTTTTAAAAATTTTTATAAGAAATTACATATTGCAAATTTTTAAAAAAGCAAATAATTACTTATGAAAAACAAATCCAAATGGTGCCTTAGCTTTTTGAATAAGTGGAAAAAATAAAAATCTTAATCTCCTTTAAATTTAGTCTATTTTTGTTATGTGGGTGTCTTGAATTAAAACCCGTTTGCGACCCGACGACCCGATTTGGACATGTGGTTCGACCCGATCCACTTATGTTAATTAGGGCTTCGGTATATAAGGGTTTTTAGAAGGGTTTCTTTTGCACGGATTAGGTTTTGTATTCGCTTGAGCCGCACAGCTCTTCTTCACATAGTGAAATTCTCTCGTCGTCGCTACCCCGTGGATGTAGGCTATTTGCCGAACCACGTAAATCGTGTGTGCATTGTGTGATTGATTATCTCTTCTCGTTTTCTTATTTGATTTGATTAATTCGTTGTGGTCATAAAATCTCGAATCGTTTGTCTATTTCATAACATTTTTCATTTTACCCACACTTCAAGAAGGGGTGGGAGAATAGATCCTGCTTTGGTTAACTGGTTATATATTTAGTTCATTAAAAAGTTGGATGGTTGAGATCCAATCTCACCAAATCCAATGGTCATAATTCATATTTTGGTACCATACCAAAAAAGTACTATGGGCACCATAGCAATCCTTCATTTAAATCGATGCCCAATCATTTTACCGAACAGCCCACTACCCCGTTTTTATATTTAGCTTGTTCTTTGTTTTGGGCTATCCCTTTCATTCCACATAAAGGGAAAAAGAAAAAAGAAAATAAGAGAAATAAAAGCCTTCAATTTTTTTTTTTTACATATCTATTATTAGAGTCCTGCTCCTTTGAGAACTTCCTTATGTCAGGATTTGGCCTTTTGGCTAATTTAAAATGGGTATTTTGAATAATTGACCGTTGTATTTAATATTCTTCACATGTATGACAGACATGCCAAAAATTACAGTGATCCGACTACTGATTTCTTAAATACAGCCTATTAAAATAAATTACTTTTGTATACATATCTGAAAAGGATTAATCTTGAAATATTGTAATTCAACTTATAGGCATATAAGTAGGTGAAGTAGCATTCCCCAAAAAGCTATAGACTTTTCTCATTTGTAATTCAACTTATAGGCATTTAGTTGGTGGACCGAATGAGATATCCTCCCAGTGGTCCAGACTATAGGGGACCGTTTGGTGCCAAAATAAATAAATGTGTATATTTTGAAATAGACCCATAACTTAACAGTTCTCATGCATGTGAGAGGGATAAATAGTCATTGAATGGTTCAATCCTATCAACTATAATAAGAGCCCGTTTGCATTAATTTTTTTTTTTTTTAAAATCACTTTTGGAACTTAAAATTTCACTTGATGTAAGAGAATGAATGATAATCACTTTTGAACAACTTGAAGGACGATAGGATGCATGTCAAATTTTTTATATTAATAGTGATTGTAGCAAAAGTTAGCATAAACTATTGTAAACGGGCCCTAAATTAAATGAACTAAGATCAATCACTTAGATTGGTGTTGGACTTAGGCAGGGAGAATCCAACACCAGTTTATGCTAACGAATTTATAATTAAATGAACTAAGATCAATCACTTAGATTGGTGTTGGACTTAGGCAGGGAGAATCCAACACCAGTTTATGCTAACGAATTTATAATTAAGGAAGAAGTTTTCTTGCATTTAGGAAGGGACTCGGAGGGTTTTTGTTTACTTGTTTGGTAAATAAGACCTAGCTATTAGTTAATAATCTAATATGAGATTTTAAACCCTCCAACATGGCAATGCGCTAGAACCACTATTTTTGTATATTTCAAAAAATATATAAAAAATAAAGGTTCTATTATAATGCGATGTCTGATAGTTTAAAAAATGTGACAAAATTAAATATGACCACTTCAATATTTTTCTATGTAAAAGTTTAAATTGATTCAACCTATACCCTGCGTGTGAATGAGCTTGGAGTCTCCACTTTGATTTTTTTTAAAAAAAAATTTTTTTTTTTTTCTATTCTTTATTTTATTAGTTTTTCATGAATTCCAAACAGAGATGAATTAATTGATAAGTTTTTTTTTTTTTCCCTGTATGGAAAAAATAAATTCATGAGTTTATTTTTGTTTTTCTTTGGTTTGTTTTGGTTTAAAAAAAAAAAAAAAAAAGACCTCATCAATTTCTTTTCAAGCTATTGAATAATTGACCAAAGAGGACACAGCTTATAGACCTTTAATTCCTCAGTTAAAATCTCAATGTACGAGCCGGGCCAGCTGCCATGCATTATTGAATTCAATCATTCTAAAAGTGATATATATTATGTAGTTTTCAAGCTATTCAATAATTTTCACCAAAGTTTTGTCATGTGATTACTGATTACTAACGCATCCAGATGTCCCACAACCCAAAAAATCTCACACAGATTAAAGGACAGGCCACATCACATTTAGTGATGGAAATTCGTCTCATCCATTGCTGTGGCCAAAGTTACTATGCAATGTGACCTACTTACCTACTTACCTACTAAAATATTATAATGTTTCGATGATGAGAAGACAGAACTCATGAACACATTGTCCGCTATCGAAGTACAACTTAAGCACGCTTTTGAACCGGTGACCCGTGATCCGGTCACTTTTCCGGTTCAATGAACTGTTCAGGTTTTAAAACATTGTTTTTTTTCTTAGACTTGTTAGTCTAAATCGATCTTATATTGAAAGTGGGGTTTTATCGGCATTTAATTAACGACATTTTGCACAAAATGCTGTGAAAAATACTTTTTAATTCCTGTTATGTACATGTAATTTATTTTTTTAATCTGATTCCTAAAATAAGTAAAATTGGATTGGTCTAGTTGGATATATAGAAGATGAGAATCTCGATCCAATATCAAGAATTGAAATCTGCAACATTAACGGGGTGAAAAGGAATAGTGATTTTTTTTTTTTTTAATTATAGAACTCCACGCTATGCTAAATAATTAATATATGATTATGATATTAGAAATGTTTCAATTATTGTTTCATTTTAGTTTTGATCAAATTCTATAAAAATCATGATGATTTGAAAATTTTGGCCATTCAATATCAAACACTTTTATATATACTAGGTTAGTTACCCGTGCTATGCATGGGCGGTCAAACTGTGTTATCTTTTAAAGGTTTATAAATAGCAAAAGTACAAAATTATTGAGTACAATTTAATGTGACCACTTGATCATATAAGCCTGTTAG
This sequence comes from Hamamelis virginiana, assembly GCA_017140935.1. NCBI lineage: Eukaryota > Viridiplantae > Streptophyta > Magnoliopsida > Saxifragales > Hamamelidaceae > Hamamelis > Hamamelis virginiana. The sequence goes on from JAESVK010064671.1 coordinate 135,141, forward strand.
AATTTTATGGCCATAGTGTTTTATCTATATTTTCGACAATAGAAAGCCATTCAAAGTTTAAATTACAAACTATTGAACTGTGCAAAATATTTTTTCTCTCTCTGCTATGAAGAGCTTCCTCCTGTGGAAAATTTCAGGGGGATTTTGCATAGAGCCACCCGCTGTTCTCACGCACTCCTCTATTTTATTATTTTTCTTTGTCAATCCACCAATCGATTGCAATAATGCTGACCAGATATAGAAATTTGAAAGAGTAAAAATCACAAGACACACCGATTGCAATTTAATTGGAAATAGCACAAATTGCAAAATTTGGATTGGAATGAGCACAAATTGCAAAAATTGGAGTGGAAACAGCAGCAATTGAAAATTGAAAATTGAAAATTGCAATATGCGAATCCTTTCTTTTACCACAACGAGAAAGAGAAAGACACGCAGTGGAGGCAAAATTGCAATTGATTGAAATAATCAAATCAATCGTACCTGGAAAGAGTGGCAATTACAAACGATTTGGCATAAAATAGCAAAATTCCAAAAATTTGCACGAAATAGCAAAAATTGAATTGGCATTAACAAAAATTGAAATCAATTGAAAATTTCCAATTGATTGCATATCAAGCTTTTTATGATATGTATAGATACAGAAAATATAGTATACAAATAGGATGATTGAAGTCATTATACCGAATATGAGTTTTGGTTCCATGGTTCATATGGGTGCCTTTCTTTTATGGGATATATGAGGTTTTGGATTCTATTTCTAATGAATGAAAATTGATTTGTTTGTTAATGAATCATACTAATTCTACTAATATTTATTGTTTGAAAAAAAAATAAAAAAAAAAAAAAATAAATAAAAAGTCATAATTAAAACCGTCTATTTCGAACCCACTCAATTCTTTACTAGTTCATACACAGCTCACTACCGCTTCACATTTATACTGGGGGCCAAGCCCTTGATCAACTTTTTCTTATCTTACAAATAATTTATATATATATATATATATATATATATATATATATATATATGAAAAGTAAAAAGCTGGGGGTCATGGCCCCCTTAAATATGCATGGTTCCGCCTCTGGGTCCCTATCCCCATAAGACCATTAATCTTCATACTTTTTATCCACAAGTGTCATGATTGTATATTGTGTTTTCTGTCTATTAAAAGAAAAAAAATTTCTTAACAAATTGTTTTTCGAATGGTACAAAGGTTTAAAGGCGTTCTTGCCACATTAATGTGGGTGGCATGATATAAATCTTAAGACTGTACAATAGTTTTGAGTATAATAGCCAATTGGACAAATCAAAAATTATCCTCGGAACTTTAACACATTTCATAGTATGTAATGATGAAGTGGCAAATGGTGTGATCAATTAAAGAGGACACGTACAGCTTATATATAGACCTTTAATCCCAATGTACGAGCAGTGTTATCAAATTCGGACCGAACCGGCCGGTTCAATCAGTTGAACCGGAAACCGGATACCTCACCGGGTGGTTTAATCCACTAAAATCCAGTTTTAATGAAAATCGGCATATTTAGTAAAAACCGGTCAACTCGACGGTTGAACCAGTCAACTCGGTGAGAAGAACTGACCAGGTTTTGGTCCTTTTTTTTTTATATATATATTTTTTTAAAAGGGTGCTAAAATGACTAAAATAGCTCCAATCTTTTTGAAGTCTCTTAAAGCCAAGAAGGCTAAAAAGGCAAATTAATCTAAAAAAGTCTCAAATAGCAAAAAGAAACCCAAGCGCCTAATTTAATAGTACAGTATTCTTATCTTGCATTTTAAAAAATATATATAATAAAGATTGATCAATAGTAATTATCAATTTTCAATTTTGATGACTGCACATACATTCAAATATATGAATTGATTGTACAAACATTTAAAAAAAATTATATTTTAAATCTATTTTGAATCTTTTACAGCTTTTATTTTAATAAACAGTCTAATTTTTAAAACATTGTGTACGAGCCCTGCCATTATTGACTTGAATCATTCTAAGGCCCCGTTTGGATTCCCTGAATCAGGGGCGGGAATGGAATTGCATTCCAAATCAGTGTGTTTGGATTATTTAATTGTGGCGGAATGGAATGAAAGGGGGGGAATGAGGCGGAATGTAATCCGGCTGATGGGTGGAATTTGATTAACGCGGGGGGTGTGGTAATGGGATTGCTGCCTCTTGGGCGGAATGAAAAAAGACCCCTCAACCCTTCAAACACGATTTGAGGGATCAAACTACCCAGATTCCTCAAGGCAGCAGCCGACGCCGTTCACCCCTGCCAGTCGCCGACGCCGTTCAAACTACACAGTACCCATGGTCGACGAAGATGATTCCGACGTCGTTTCTGCTGCCATCTCAGTGGCCTCAACCCCATAGCGACGAGTTCCTCCTTGCCATGGAGGAGCCCGATTTCGAAGACAAGGTAACCATAAACTCACCACCGCGCACATATATGTATATATATATACTCTGAAAGCCCTAATTTGTTGAGTAATTTGAATTTACTCATGATTTTATGGATTTTCGGTAGATAATACCTTCCTCATTTCTCTAATGCCCCTAATTTTGACCTAACATTTCATGCTCTGTTTGGTTCCCGTGAATAATTAAGGAAAGGAAGCATATTTCCCTTTTCAACTTCATAGTTTCCGAGTGCCAAACAGAGGTTTAGTATGGAGAGCTTTTCCCAATGTTTCAATGGCAGTTTCAATGCCGACTATTACATTTCGCTGGGTGTTTCTGTGAATATGTTTCTATAGTTGCATTGTTACCTCGCGTGTAATGACGATCGTGAAGCTGATATTTGATAACTGGTATCAATTTACCCAGACTGAAATATGCATCAATAATATTATTATTATTATTATTATTTTTTGATAAAAAGTAAAATAAATTTGAAGTAGCTCATACTTGCTTTAATTTAAGCCTTTTATTTCCAAATATTAATCTTGTTCATGTGATATTCTGTGATCATTAGCAAAGGGGTAAAATTGGAAAATTACAAAAAATTTCATTCCATTCCTGTCATTGCCAAACACAGGAAATGGAATGCACAGTTATTCCGACCCCTAATTCCAGTCAGTATCCAAACGCTTCATATGGAATAAATTTTTGATTCCATTCCATTCCAGCATGGAAATGGAATCGGATTCCATTCCGACTTATTTGATTCCCCCGATCCAAACGGGGCCTAAAAGTGATATATATTATGTGGCCTTCAAGCAATTGAATAATTGACCAAAGAGAACACAGCTTATAGACCTTTAATTCCTCAGTTAAAATCCCAATGTATGAGCCCGGCCAGCTGCCATGCATTATTGAATTGAGTCATTCTAAAAGTGATATATATTATGTGGTTTTCAAGATATTGAATAGTTTCCACCAAAGTTTCGACATGTGAGTACTGAATCATCCAGATGTCCCACAAACAAAAAATCTAACACAGATTTTTGTGCTTTTAGATACATGCATCATATAAAAGGCATTCTGACATATTAAAGGACAGGCCACATCACATTTAGTGATGGCAATTTGACAACCCATCCCGTCCGTATAAGACGGATTATTTTAAAAAACTGACTATTAAATTTAATATTCTTTTTATGTATGACAGACATGTAAAAAATTACAGTGATGGGACCACTGATTTCTTAAAAACAGTCTGTGAAAGATTAAATACCTATATAATAATTAATAGTCTTGCTGTATTTAAGAAACCAATAATCCGATCACTATAATTTTTGGCATGCCTGTCATACATAGGAAGAATATTAAATCCAGTTAGTTTTTCAAAATACCCATTTTACATTGACCAAAAGGTCAAGTCCTCATATAAGGAAGTCCTCACAAGAACAGGACTCTTTATTATTAATAAATTACTTTTGCATACATATTTGAAAAGGATTAATCTTGAAATATTGTGTTAAGGTAGCCTTCTTCTTATAACCTTCCGACGATCAGATTCCTTTGAAACCAACAAACCGTATGGACTCTACCATTCTCCATTGCTGGAATTCAACGTACAAAATAAGGGAGCCTATAACCGATACAAATAAGTATTGACATCTTTTGGTTTTGTCCATATTAATTTTTTGTTACCACTTACCACAACTATTACTTGAAATTTAAAAGTCATAGTTTTTCCTTCAATATTATGCCTTTAGATGGTGTTGACAGTAATTTAAAATTATTAATTAATACACTCATTCTCAGGGGTGAAACTTAATGTTTTTTCAATTAAAAATGTAAATTTCAGTGATACAGACAAAAATGGTGGAGGTCCACACGGTCTGGAATCCATGCAGTTTCGCAGAGGAAAAAATCAAGAAATGCCCGCTCACAATTGTCTGGCATCAAATTCACTTATAGTATGAATTTGATGCTCCACTTACACGCAAGATTTTTTTGTCAATACATTGTAGGAGCAACATTTTAGAAGTTCATTTAAGACATCCAAAATCCAAGGGCCCGCCCTGCTAGTCTATATATAGCTGTGAGTTGCGACCGGTGAGGACAGTGAGGCTTCCACTTTCATACTATGATTCCTTCAATATTTTTCTATATAAAAATTTATATTAATTCAACTTTCCGCGAGTACAGGAAAAACTCCAGTCTTAGAATAATTAGTTTTATCTTGTCATAGTCTTGTTCCTACCACCCTTTGATCATTATCATATCCATTCCGAGAGTTGCAAGTCTTTCTTTCTTTCTTTCTTTTCTCTCTCACATGGTATACATCAATTAAAATTGTTAGGCATGACTCGATGAGAGTCATGGTCCGACTGAACTAATCCAATTGGTTAGTTGCAAGTCTTTCTCCCAAACTTAATGTTTTTTCAACTAAAAATGTAAATTTCAGTGATATAGACAAAAATGATGGAGGTCCACACGGTCTGGAATCCACGATGTTTCACAGAGAAAATGTCCGCTCACAATTGTCTGTTTCTTTTTATTTATGACCTTCTTGTTGGCTTCCTTTAATACCTTGTCAGACATTGGAAGTAATTTACTATGCAAAATAGCACATGCAGTGCACCAAACTATTTTTTTCAAATATATTTATTCAACTTTCTATTTGTAATGATGAGTCGTTGTTTTTCTGTATGTCTGACATCATTGAATTATATATGAAATAATATTAGTCCAGACTGGCAAAGCAAGAGTCACTTCATACTAAAGGGACTGTTTCTGACAGCTTGCTTTAAAGGCTAATAGCAGTATCAAATTTTACAGTTACTTTATTTTTGTACTGTTTTTGCACTTACTAATGCAGTATTAAACTACTGTGTTCAAAATACGTACAGTAGATGCTGCAATCCAAAGCACATTATGTGTGTATATCATACTCTTTTCTGCTATGCTAAAAGCTCAAAACTTATTTGTCATGTGTATTTGAGAAGCTATTTTAGTGCTTCCTTGAACTTCCAAATAATATTTAAAAAGTTGACACATATATTATTTCTATATATATGCTTTAGCCTGTCAACAAGTTTAATTTTTTGGGCACCATATATTTTATAGGTAGTATGATATGATATGATAAGAAATACACAAAATTAAGGGTTCCATTGGATTGCCGCGTCGAATAATTTAGAAGATATATGTGACAAAAATATGATTCCTTCAATATTTTTCTATATAAAAATTCATATTAATTCAACCTTCCGCGAGTACAGAATAAACTCCAATCTCAGAATAATTAGTTTTATCTTGTCGTAGTCTTGTTCCTACCACTCTTTGATCATCATCATATCCATCCCGAGAGTTGCAAGTCTTTCTTTCTTTTTTTCTTTTCCCTCTCACATGGTATACATCAATTAGAATTGTTAGGCATGACCTAATGAGAGTCATGGTCCGACTGAACTAATCCAATTGGTTAGTTGCAAGTCTTTCTCCCAAACTTAATGCCTTTTCTATTAAAAATGTAAATTTCAGAGATGTAGAGAAAAATGGTGGAGGTCCACACGGTTTGGGATCCGCGGTTTCCTAGAAGAAAAAACAGAGAAATGTCGTTCACAATTGGTTGGCATATAAGACAAAAAAACAAAGAAACGCCTCTCTTTTCTTTTTATTTATGACCTTCTTGTTGGCTTCCTTCCTTTAATACCTTTTCACACATTCAGTTCCCACTTCTCGTACGCGTGAAAGGGATCCAATAGGCATTTGCTCCATCCAATAGAGTGGAAGCCTCACTGTCCTCACAAGTTGCAACTCACAGCTGTAGACCACTAGACCATTCTTTCTCTCTCTCTCTCTCTGGACTGTAATCATTGTCTCCCTTCTCATATCTGTTTAATTAATTAGTCATTGCCTTGCTACAAACTCTTGG
>JAESVK010064675.1:0-11292 GCA_017140935.1 Hamamelis virginiana
GTTTAACTACCTTGGGCTTATTCTACAGCATTGATGTTACAAGGCTTATAGATGAATTACGTTTTAGCAAATACCAAGAGGACATAATCAAAGAAGATTATTCACCCTATGTTGCGACCGATACATTTAAATAAAAAATAGCAGACAATTCAGGGCTGAAATCCTTAATGTATAAAATTCAAAAATATTTAGTATGCTTTCCATAAGTTACAGAAGATGAATGGTCGAATGCAGTGGTTTAGTCACTCCGGAATAGTTTCTCTACAACCACTGTAATTGCCAACCTGTCGCAGCCACACCTTGCACGTCACTATACTGAAGGGGCAGCATGACCATTTTCAACTCGAGGGAAAATGGTGAATAAGCAAAGCAACCCTTATTCTCCATGAAATGACATAACCACCTCAATACTGTGATGAGGTGCACTGCGGTTAGCAAGATTGGCAATAAAGCAGTAGCAAAAGGATGTGAACCCCTAACATAACGACAAGAAAAAGGATGTGACCTTGGATTCCTCACCGTATGCAGCAGAGGTCAGTCCTGGGTGCAGGATGCTATCCCATATAGATTGCATCTCCAAAAACACATTCAAATGTCAAACCCTGGCATTGCAAACTGAGTAGCAAAATTTTCAACTCGGTTCCGGAGCTCAATAATATCTTTGTTGCTTTGAAGACCCTTCAGGAAAGCCTTAGGCATCTTCCCGTACTCTCTTTGCACTGTACTTGCTATTTGTGCAGCTATGAGAAGAAAGTCGGCAATTATCTCAAAATCAGCCTCTAGACAGCCTCTTGACGTCATAGCAGGAGTACCTGATGGGTTAAACATGAGAAACTATCATAATAGCACAAACAGCTCCAAACACAGTATTCCTGCAAAACTTAAAACAAGCTACAAATTGCTAGATATAATCTTTACTCACCAATCCTCACACCTGGAATGATAGTGCCATTATCACCGGATATAGCAATTTTATTAAGAGTCATGTGGCACATCTCACAAACCTTCTCATAATTCTTACCTAAAAAACTCAAAAATAGGATAGGAAAATTAGGGCATGTTGAAAAATAAGAGCATCAGGCTATAAAAAGAATTTATACATGTTATATTGCATGAACAGAATTTTAATTCCCAACATACTCACTAATAACGGCAATTTCAATGTTTGCTGATTTTGGCTAAGCCATCATTTGCTGACTCTATCATTTCTCTATATATATAATTATTTAAAAGTGAAAACAAGAACAACAATTACATGCATACACACTTTCGCATGAAAACATGTGGAAAGACCGAACGTTCATGTGCAAACAGACATGCATATACCTCTGATCCACTACTTTGATAAAACACTTGGCTTCTGAAATTTCTAAGGTTGATTTCCACTGTTTTAGCATTTAAACCATCCAAATTTAATGCAACCAAATGTAATAAATGCATCCAGAAAGCAAATTGGGGCTCGGCTCTATCTACAAGGTAAGGCCTAGGTGATGTGTAAGAGAACAGAAATATTTGTTCAAATTAAATTACTTATCTGATCACTTATTCATATTTCCAGGAAAAAAAATGAAATCTTACCAACTGTTTTCCATAGAATTTGTAGGCACAAATGAATCCTTTATATGAAACAAAATTGAGGAACTAGCAAATAATTTGCACCATCAGCAAATAAGTGTAACTGATATCACTTCTTAAAATCTTAAAAGTGATCCTATACTGAATGCATAATAGAAAAAAATTTTCACGTTAGAAAATTTAAAGTCCGACAAGTACATTTGCTATGGACATCCAGACAACATTTTTAATATGTAATAACAGTCTGTAGAGAAATATTACACTCGGGGCATTGACCAAGAACATAACACCCCCATCCTGAGCATATCGCCCCAGCACCTAAAACATGATGTCATTGCTAACACCAGCCTAAAAGCCCCTACCCAACATTGAGGGTTTGGGGAGGTTGCAGAGGCAATTACTAGATGACTCGCACTGAATGAAACTTCTAAAGCAAATAGGTCAAGGTAAACTTAACACAAACTATCAAATATTAGCACTAAAAAGGCCAATACTGCAATAGGAATACTCACACGTGGAATAGTGGGAACCAGTCCACATCAAGTAGTTCTCAACCATGTTGGAGTAACCATGTTAAAAAGTTTTAAAATAAAACCAAAATTTTGTTTGAATTATATTATAATTTTTTAAATGTTATTTATTCTTTTAAGAATAAATTTTTGGCACATATTTTTTTAATTATAATTTATTTTTGGCTTTTTAGTTTAATTTGCTTTGAAATATTTATAACTATTTAAAAAGCAAACCGAAATAAAAAAAAAAATTTAATTTTATAAAAAAAAAATATAAAAGTAATAAAATCTGTAATATTAAATTAGAAGTTAACCATTAGTTAATATTAAATAGTCAAACTTATATTAAAAAAAGGACAGCATATATATATATATATAATCAAACATCTCGAGCCTCTCGAGTGTTCTTCAACAATAGGGGGTGTGTATCTACACACACACACACACACACATATACACACATATGGGTGGGTGGAGAGTAGAGACCACATCGCCCCACCTCAAGGAGGAGCTTGCCAATTGCTTCCCTTACGTGATGGTGACAGCAGCGGCGGTTGAGTCCTCACCAGCGACTGCGCAAGAAAGTCCTCTTACTTGACCTCACAACATGCTTTTTCTTCTTCTCTCCTTTTATCTTCTAATTTCTTCTTCTTTTATCTCTCAATCCAATACTTGTAGTACTAAAATCATGAGACTTTATCATTTATATTTGAAAGAAAAGCAAAATAGTGTATTGATTGTTAGGAATCTCTGCTTGCATCAGAAAGCTATGGGTTTCCTATCATTCACGTGGGTGTAACGAGAATCGGGATGTAACGGCCTTTACGCAATTTCAATTGTAGCAACACCTTTCTAAGGGCTCATAGCAAAACCTTTCCCCATTGCAAAACCCCTCAAGAAATTGTTAAAGTACTGACAAAAACCCTTTCAATTGTAGCAACACCTTTCTAAGGGCTCATCAAGTGTTGAAAGCTATCCAAATGTTTAAAAACTCAGAAAAGATTGGATTGAAATGCAATACAGAATAAATGTGTTTTCACAGTGTATATGTTAACGATCTCACATAGGTGCTGCGAATTCATTCATCAATGCAATGAAAGGGAAGATACCATTCAATAGCATGATATATGACATTATTGTCAGTGGGTGGTCGAAATTTGATAGAGTCAGTGAAATCGAGAGGATCTCGAAAGCAATGGCAACAGATGGATAGTCCCAATAGTTCGACTTTCAGTTACAGTCTTCAGAGTTTAGGTAATGCTGGAAGGATTAACGCTGATGAGATCATTGATAATATCAGTGAGAAAGGTTGTGTGCCAACACTGGCATCTAATAGGTTCTGAGCCTTACACTGTTGAGAACATTTATGATATGCCACTTGATTTCATTCGGCATTTGATTTCTCTTGGCATGAGCCTGTTAATAACTAAGTGAGAGGAAATTGTTACTTGGGATGAAGACCGATGTCTCGAATCAAGGCATGGAATATGGCACCACTAGTTTTAACAGTGACACTTCACTGTCCTGCTCACAAAGCATAACATAATACCAAATCAAACATGCTCAGAGCAATTTCACTGCCGAACTTGGCCTTTGTTTTGATCTCTTTCCTTTGAGTTGGAATTTATCTTATAAAAGAATGATAAAAAAATAAATAAAAGTTGAAGAGCATCAGCTTCAAAAATATTTGTTGTTTGCATTGCACAAATTGTCACCTATTCCAACATTTCCAGATGACTAAATGAAAGTTTGGTAGAAAGATGCCATGTAAATCAAAGATTATCTTTTAAGATTTATTAAATGCTCTGCAAACTTCAAATCAGGGGCTGAATCTTCACTAGTTCCTATGTGGATTCAGTTTCTGAATCTTCTGATTTGTTTGAAATACATACATTGATCTATCTGCTGATGAACTTACAAGCAAAATTTTTGCAAAACAATAAGAAACATCTTAACTCAAAACACGAAATTTCGGAAGTGCTATAATTCTGAATTGAAATCTGAATGTTTAGATGAAAGGATGAGAGCTCAAAACCATGGAATTCAAAAATTCAAAATAACTAAAATTTGAAATACTGAAATTTAGATAATTCAAACAAACAAACAAAGGAAAGCATGATTCTCGGAACAGCCCGCCATAAAGGGCAATACAGTCTTTTTAATTTAATTATAGAATCCAGCAGTTACAAGGGCAGATCTGTCTTTTTCAAAATTTTGTGGAATTTATCCAACAAACGTTTAAAACACAAGGACCCTGAGTTTGCAAACTTTAACTAGACCAGAGGCAAGATGCCACATATGAAGAACTTTTAACCAATTATCTCCATTTCTTTTCAGGTGAGACCAACATAATTAATTAGGTTTAGAGTTTACTGGACTTTACTAGTAAGATGGAGCATTTGACGTGGACATAAAGAGTGAGAAGAAAACACCTCTCTGTTTCCAGATTACAAGATTGTTACAATTAGATCCAAATTCTTTGTAAACATTTCATTCACCGGTGTCCAAAAGAAAAAGAAAAATACATTGGGCCTTTGCTAGTTTATCTCATCAAAAATATATATATATTCCCCTGTTTTGTGGGAGGGTAGGGTGTTTTTTTTTTTTTGAGGAAGAGTGGAAGACTTGAATCAGGTTGTACTTCTAGGTTAAAAGAAAATTTACTAATCCCTTCACAAGTTCATGTTTTCCTTAGATATCAAATCATCTGTTGCCTGTTGGACAGCATGACTAAAACAAATTCCATAAGTTAACAGAAAGATCAACTAACAAAAAAAAAAAAAAAAACAGTATAACCATCATTAGAACCAAAGCTGTACAATAATCAAGTGAAGTTTTAGTCCTTTATCTCAATGAAACAAACTCAACAATATAATGAAAACAAACAAATATACTACACAAAGTCGAGCAGTGCAAAAATTGGGTAAACTTGATATCTAAATTATGCTGTGAACAAAAAGGTAAAGGTACATGCATAAAAAATATAAGATGTAATACCTGTTAATCCCAGAGTCCTTAGATCCCAAAGTAACAAATGGTTATCTGTGCCTCCAGTTACAAGCCTGCATTTTCTTCTCAACAAAGCAGATGCTAAAGCCTGAGCATTTTTCTTCACCTGTTGCATATATGCCTTGTACTCTGGAGTTGCCACTTGTTTTAAGGCTATGGCAAGGGCAGCAATGTGATTATTGTGCGGTCCACCTTGCAATGATGGGAAAACAGCAAAGTTTATCTTTTCCTCAAAGTCATATTGATCACTATCATCTCCTTTACTTAATAGCATCCCTCCCTTCCTTGGCTTTGTACCCCTCCTATAAAAAATTATACCTCCCCTAGGACCTCGAAGACTTTTGTGAGTCGTTGAGGTAACAATGTCACAGTAATCAAAGGGGCTAACGCATTCCTATAAAAACATCAACCAAACGCATCATTAGAAATTTTTCGTAATTCGTAAAATCAAATTTCAAAGTTAAAGATAACTACTAAATTTTTCATGATCAATAATAACCTTTAAAAAATAGAGGACATGAAGTATATAAGCATGTCAAAAATTCAGTTTGTTCAATATACATAACTACTAAATCCGTTCAATGGCTAACGTCAAAATTGCAGAATTATACTGCAGAAAGCAAACTATATTAAATATCTTAGTGTCTAAAAGTCCAAAATCAACACAAAGCTAACACTATCTCTATGAACTGGTGTGGAGCCAAAAACTTATTTAAGGAGGAGCAATTGTTAGTGATTTATCAACTTGTTATTTATGTTGCAGTTCTACTAATTTTAATTATTAATAAATATTAAATTGATGTTTACAATTAGAATGTTTTTGTGAGGTGTCTTATAATCTTCCATTATTAGACTCCAAGAAGCATTGTAACTGACCTTTTTAAGAGGCAGAGGGTTACTAGACTCACAACAAGGGGGAAAAAAAAAGGCCTTGGCAAATTACCTACCAAATTTATGGGGGTTCTGAGACAAATTTTTTTGGGTACATATATGTATTAGTTTAATAGATTTAGAATTAGATTCATGTTATGTGCAGCTTGGTAGAGGGAGTAGAGACGTTGAAAGTTTTCGTATTCTAATCCTTATCATTGACAATGGATTTGATCAGGCTTTCCTCTTTGGACATAGGCAACTTGCCAAACCATGTAATGTGCAACTTTCCTCGTTGAAAGTTTTTACTTTATTCTGATTCAAAAAATAACAATAAAAATACTATTAAAAAAAAAGGTTCAAATATTAGAAAATAAATAAAAAGGTAGGGAAAATTTTAGAGGGGTCAAATATGAAATTATCGAAAAATATGTGTATTAAACAATTTTCATTTAATAAAAATAATAATAAAAATTGAAGAGGGTCACTTGATCCCCCCTCAAAGGCCCCCTCCCTCCTCCCCTATATATGAATGCGAGTAATCTTGTGATGCAACACACACCACATGCACAAAATACTTGCTCATGTGAGGAGATGTGCCCGTTGATACAAAAGTATATTCAGAAATATCCCTCTTCCGTAAGCTATTCTCATTTCCTGAAAACAAAAATTAAGAACAGAAGTGTTCATTTCTTTTTCTAGTAATAATTATAAAATACAGGTAATACATAAATTATAGTACACCATATTCCAATACCTACTGCCACGTGCAATGTCACACATATATTGGCTAATTCCTCCAATATCTCACAAGCCAGTACAGCAAAGAATAACAAGTTCATAAAGCAATGGTACAGAGTAATAAACTTGCATATCTTTCTATTAACAAGTTTTCACTCTAACAGAATATACGAGTGTCTGTCATCAAAGTAATCATGTTGCATAGACAGCAGCAATATTTTTTTCAAATTTTTCTAGTTTCTTTTTCCTTCTGTTTTACCTTGGAAAGGGAGGGGGGTCCTTTTTTTTCAAACCCATTATCTGTTAAAACATTTTAGAAACACAAAATCAGAAGGATACCTTTTTCATTTGGGATTGCTTTGAATGCAGGTGGTTGAGATTATGATTTGGAACATAGTTTTTTACCAGAATTTTCGTGATTGGAAACTGATGAGTCTTAAATGACATAGATAATGTTTGGCGGAGCTTTTCATCATTTTAAAAAGTCCTTTGCAAGGAAGTGATTCCTAAGACTTTTTGAAAAGGTATTTCGCTAAAAAAAATAATAGCATTTAATGAATATTAATGCCAGTTTTGTTGAAAACTTTGAAGGTTACACGTGTCATATGATTGTAATTTTAAAATGAAGGTAAGAGTGGTATAAAATACTTTTTTTAAAGAATAAAATTGAGTTTAAAATTTTTTTGAACTTTAGTAGGAGCCTATTTTTAAGGAAGGTTGTTTCCAATGGGATATGATATGTATGAAATAATTACTTTATGAGGGTAAATTTGAGTTTTTAAGTTTTAAACTGTAGTGGACCCTAGATTCTTGAGAATGAGATTTTCAAAAGCTATCCCAACTTACTACCTGAAAATGAACTTCTAGATCCTTCTAAAACATGTCACCAAACAACAACAAAAATATTTAGAAGGACTTCTAGATCTAGAAAGCCCATTTGAAGCCTTCCAAATGGGATTCAAACGCCACCTTATTCAGCCAAGTGGATAAAAGGACAAAAGATGGGATCATTTGGAAGGGCAAAGGAAATGGAGTCATTTCAGCTAAGACATTTTTTAACAATTTATCAAGACGAGTGAATTATCAAATCATTTTTCCCCCTTCCTCAGTTTGATTAAAGACTGTGCCTTCCAAAGTAACCTTCTTACATGGACAGCAGTGTGGATTCTGCTTTTGCTTCTAAGGTTATATAATTTGTCTCTTCTTCATAATGCTCCCATCGATAGTTTTTGGTCATGCTTCGAAGTCCTGGTCATGTACATCATTGATATCTTGTCGTGTCTCGGATGAGAAGCAACTTTAGGCATGAAAAAATGTTTAAAAAAATTCAAAAAACAAATCATAGAAAAATAAAAAATAAATAAATAAAAAAATAATAAGGCAAACACATTGGAACAATCAAATAAGCAAAATAAACAATTTAGAATATATATATATATATATATATATATATATATTTCAAAATAGGCGCTAGCACTTCTGTACCATTAAAATATACAAAATTTAAATATTAGATATATAAGTAAATGTATTACATGGATGCATGTTAATTTTTATTCATTTTTTAGTATGATTTTATACCTATAATTTTTTTTTTTTTTATCAATTTAGTTGAACAAATGTAGAAAAATGCTATCGTCCCTAACGTATCCCTAATGAAGTGGCTAATGATCAAACCATTACTCTTTTTTTTTTACCTAAGTCAACCCTTGAAAAAGTGGAAGGATTGGATTGATTAGGGACACATTAGGGACAAATTTCCTTTAAAAGAAAGAAAATGAACATAGCTAGAGTTTGCTTGTAACATAACATTTAAATAACGGACACTTACAGGCAAAAAAAATTACATAAATTAGAGAAGGTGAAAATTTGACCAAAATGATTATGGATGAATTATAAAAATAAATCCCAAAGCCAATAAACTAAATCTATACCCTAATCATAGTCAAGAGGTTTCTTCCAGCTAAGACCATGTGCATTCTAAATTTTTAATCTTTCACCAATCATTTTCCTGAATGAAAATATCAAAGCATGTTAGCTCTAACTCACGGCAATGCCCAATTCTAAAGAAAATTCTATCAATGACCACAAAAGTGAGAAAAAAACAAAGGAACAAGCAGATATCATCAATAACATAAACAGATAATGCCTTAAACTACAGTGCACAATCACAAAATCAAAGAGAGAAAAGCCCTCAAGCAATGCAAGAACTATGTATATAAGATATAAAAATCTATGCCCACAAACAAAACAATACTAGCAAAATGCACACCTTAGCTGCAATAAGGCCACTAATCTGAGCCATGTCACACATTAGCACTGCTCCACACTTATCTGCAACCTGTCTAAACCTTGCATAATCCAATTCCCGAGGATACGAGCTCCCACCACAAATAAGTATCTTGGGGCGAAAATCAAGTGCCCGTTCCTCAAGCTTATCGTAATCAATATAGCCCGTTTGCGGGTTCCCTTTATAAGGCAAGCTCTCAAAGAAAATAGATGCCCCAGAAACCTTCCTCCCATTTGGTGTATAATACCCATGACTAGTATTCCCTCCAGATGGGGTATCCAAGCCCATGATTCTGTCACCTGGTAGTAACAAACCTGTGTAAACTGCAAAATTTGCAGACGTACAAGAATATGGCTGAACATTCACACCCCAATTATCAGTATCAAGATTGAAAGCAGCCAAAGCGCGCTCGCAACAAAGGGTTTCGATCTCATCAATGTATTGATTACCACCATAATATCTTGCACCAGGCATTCCTTCGGAATACTTATTGGTCAAATGGCTTCCGAGCGCTTCCATTACTGCTTTACACACAAAATTCTCGGACGCAATTAGCTCAATTCCCTTGAATTGCCTCTGTTTCTCCTTCTCCATAACCTCAAAAACATCAGGATCCGCAATACAGAGTGGTTGATTCCCCCACGCCCGTACTGCACTTCTCCGAGCCTCGAGATCCGGTTGTTCGATCAAAACCCTCTTCGACGGGAACGATGGCGATGGCGATGGCGATGGCTCTGAGTCTCTTCGGCGCTTCAAACACATCGAATGACCTAAAATTCTGAACTCCTCTTCTTCTTCTTCATCACCTTCTCTCTCCTCAACTCCATTCTCATCCCCGTGATCCTCTGTCTGCTGCTCTAGCAACTGGAGAGGGATTGTCGTTATAGGGTGCGCAGGATCGCGCAAGCTCGAGTCAATCTGGAATGAGATGGAGTCGTCGGCGATTTGAGTACGGTGAGGCGGCGATGTTTGGGGTAGGAATCCTAGAGAGAGGTTTGATTGAGAGTGTGACAAATCCATCAAAGAAGTGAATAAAGCCCTAACCCTAACCCTAACCCTAACCCTAAGAGAGAGAGACGGAGAGGGGGGATCTTTTACGTCCAAGAACAACAGTAACAACTGCAGAGGCAGCGACAAGGGCGTTTGAAGAACTTGCAATAGCAGTAGCGGAACAACTCCATGAAACCCTAAACCCAGAAATTAATGAGAGAAAGGGAGAGTTTCTACAGAGAAAATGTTGGCAGAAAAATACTAAACCCAGATATTAATGAGAGAAATGGAGAGTTTCTACAGAGAAAAAGTTGGCAGAAAAATACAGAGAGAGGGATTATCGGGGAATGCACTTGGATGCGCTTCGGATGATGCTCCTTTTGGATGGAGAGAGAACGTCGGAAGTGCCAACAAACGCAAAACAAAAAATATAAATATATAAATATAAAATTCCACCTATGACGTTCTCCGAACACTTTTCTTTTTGTTCATCTACTCTTTACTACCCCCAACTTTCAGAATAAGAGCATCTCCAATGGTGTTACTAAAATTGGGGAGCTAAAGCTAAATTTAGCTTGCTACAGTGTCATTTTAGCTTGCTACAGTGTTTTTAGCTATAGCTTTGGCTAGATGAGCTTCAATGGTGCATCCTTTATTTTTTAAGCTTAACTACATTTTCCCCAATTTACCCTTATTCATCTACAATAATTACACAATTATGCATTCCTTTATCTCCCACCACAATTATCCAAATTTAACTGGAAAAAAAAAAAATTAAAACTTCAAATTTTATAATTTTTTAAAATTACCTAATATATTCAAATTGTGTTCCGTTGTCGTTTGATAAGAAAATTTCATCGTCACAACGCATTGTGAGTGTTTTATCGAAAAAAAATAATTTTTTTTAAAAAAAATACAACGAAATATTGGGATTCAATTTGAGCTCCTTTGTTCTTAATCACATGAATTGCACAATTTTTTACTCTTCAGCAATTATAATACATTCTTGATAAATGAGATTCGTCCTTTGTATGACATGGATGAGATTTGGAGATGACAATACAGTCACATGCATCATTTTAAATGAAAAGCTGAATTGTTAGTACATTCTTCATAAATGAAAAAAATAAAAAGCAAAATCAGATTCGTCCTTTGTATGACATGGATGGGATTTGGAGATGACAATACACAGTCACATGCATCATTTTAAATGAAAATCTGAATTGTTAGTACATTCTTGATAAATGAGAAAAATAAACAAAATCAGAATCGTCCTTTGGTATGACATGGATGGGATTTAGAGAT
>JAESVK010064684.1:348-10742 GCA_017140935.1 Hamamelis virginiana
TTTTGGATAATTAAGAAATATATTACCAAAAAACCAAGATATTACAAAGAAGCTCAAAACACAAGCCACAGGGGCCAACAACACAACCTAAGCCAAAACAAATCCTCTTACAACCCAAGAGGCTAGGAAAGCAAAGAAAAAAACACCAAACTAGGGGACATCTCTCCCTCTAGAATTCTTAAGAGATTGAATTTTATTTTTAAGCTTCTTCTTGAGAGACTTTCGGGATAAAGAAACATCATTGTAGTTGAAGTCCGCCAAATCCGACAAGTCCAACTGAGCATCATCAACACCATCATCAACATCACTGGCATCAAGAGCGCTGAAACGATTACTAGTAGCACAAACCTCGCTAACCGAGGGACTAGTAACCAAATCACTGGAAACAACATCAATTTTAGCCTTAGGGGTCGGGACCTCAATCCATTTATCTTTAACATCAGCAAGAACCTGAGGGTCTTTTTTCCTCCACACTTTAATAGGCTTGGGAACAGCAGGAGAAGGAGGAATGGAAGGACACCTCGACAACGAATGACCAAACACATTACACTTCTCACACCGAGATGGGAACCAAGGGATCTCAATCCCTATTTCAGCAATCTCACCATTTCCGACATCCACTTTCAAAGATTTAGGAATAACCTTGTGAGCTTCAAACTCAATGCACACACGAGCGAAATTAGCTCTACTCCCAGTGGCAGTATGCATATCCATAAAAAGCGGCCGACCTAAAATACTCCCCAAAAATTCCATTCCCATGGAAGTTCGCAAAACAAGAGGCACATTAAAAAACTTGGTCCAAAGAGGAATTTTAGACAGACAATTCTTCTTTAATTCCATACCTGAAACCCACTGCTTAAGAACCAAAAATTTCCCAGCAATATAATAAGGACCTCCAGATAAAATTCTATCTAGAGCCTCCAAACTACTAGCTTTGAAAAGAAAGAGGCCATTATCAAATTTTAGCACTTTGGAAATGTCATCACCCCAAATCCGAGATGCCCAAGAGCTAACCAACGGAAATGGGAGATTCTTGTCTAGCACAAACCCCAAGAAGGATAAATCCCACTCTTTCTTTCCTTCTTCAATAACCATGGGAGGTACAGCAAAAATTCCTTCTAAGCTTTCCCCAACATCCATACTTGAAAGATGAAGTAATTTAGAATTTTTAGCAGGATTGTGAACAAGGCTACTCCAGGTTCGATTAGAGGATGCAATGTTTCCAACCCCAACAGAAGAGGTCAAGGGGGGAAACTCACCATAATCACTATGTTGAACACCACCATCCGCACCCTGCAGAAACCCACCAGCAGCACTACCTCGATTTTTAACAAAACCAACACCCTCTCTAGCACCTTCACCATTCCTAAAATGATGATTCTTAGGAGCTTGCAAATTTTGATTAACAAGATCACGGTCAGCAGACACAATAGCACGTGAAGGAGAACTCCCATGTGTAAGCTCAGTAGCATGGCCATCTTTGAATGAAGCATGCATGAAGCCAGACCCAGCCCGAGTGTATCCAATACCAGAAATCCCCTTTCCATGCGCATGCACTGCAACAGAATCAAGAGGAGTACAAGCATGCAAAGCATGCACCCCTTGCACAGACGAGACATTAGAAGGTTTAGCCAAAATCCCAGCTGTAACCAAGGGAGCTTCACGTGGTTTAAGAGAGCCAACATCACCAAACCCCTCCTCACGCACTACCCCATCAGGTTCGACTCCATTAGAAAAATTAAAAGAATTAATATTATTCAACTTCTCCCCAAAAGCATGGACATTAGCCTCCTGTCCAATAGATGCGGTCCCACTAAGATTTTTAAAAGAATTTATATTTGAAACCAACATCACCTCATTCTCTTCATTACCAGCTTGCATAGTACCAGCCACTATACTAGCTCCTCTACTATCTCCTCCACGAAATGATGGTTTAAGACAATCAATGGAAGCATTAAATGCACCCTCAAATAAAGAAATATTATTTGAAGCCAAAGTCTCCCCAACCCCACCTTTCTCTTGGACAGCACCTGCAAAGCCATGTTGCCCGGGCCCACTTAAAATATTATTAGAAGCCAATGGATCCAAAACCACCCCACGCACTCCATCTCCACGAATTAAAGTTCCTTCCACTAAATCAGCTTCTACACGTGAAAAAGACACAAGGGAACCATTTAATGCACAAGCATTTAATGCATTTCCACTATCCCCATCATGAGACGGCTTCTCCTTTAGAAAAATCCCTTGAGGAGCAGCCTCACACGCAGTCACTTTCCCGAGAAAGGACACTGCAGCAGCAGGGCCGTCCACAGCAGAAGATGGAACTGCACCAGCCAGGTGCAACTGCTCCGAGTCACCTCTACTGCCAAAAAAATTGTCCTGGGCGGGAAACTTAGTATCATGATCTGCAAGCTCAAGAGACGCATCCAAGGAGCTCTTCACCACCTTCCCTTGCTCAACCACAATGCCATGAACAGACTCACTAGCAGACACACCCTTACCAGTAACATAACCTTCATTAAAAGAAACAGACGTTTGGGCCTCGCCCTTACCCACACAAGCACCAGCAGTAGGCACCATGACTTCACCAACTCCAGCAGTACCATGATCAGAACTAATAACATTCAGATCATCCTCCACTTCTTCACAATCACTGACACTGCAAATGGAGCATTCTTCTTGACTATTACAAGAGCAACAAATGCTCTCATTCTCTTCAAGCTCACTCTTATCTCTAACAGAAGAGGATTCCACATCATGGTTCGAACCAGCTGGGAGAAGGTTCTGAGTTGCTAGAAGAGATTCAAGATCATCACAACCCACTAGAACCTTACCTTCTCTAGCTAGAAGAGTTTCAAGACCCTTTTTGACAATCAAACATACTTCCAAGTTCTCCCTCTTACGAATCTGTTGTTGAATCACAGCTGCAAGATCATCTAAGCTCCATTTCTTGTACTTCAGCAGCTTCAACACTTCTTGAACCTCATAAGAATCATTAAGAACCGTGGAAATCACAGAACCACCACCAGCAGCCACAACCGGGGTGTTCTCGTGAAAGGCTCTAAGGGACATTTTAGCACTATTCTTTACAGAATCATTCTTCCCCATCATTCTAAACAACTAAAAAACAGAGCAGAACACAGAACAATGAACACTAACAGACCATAAACAACCAAGCCAAAAGAGATAAAAGAGAAAAATAAAACCTAAGGCTTGAGAAGAGGAATGAAAATCAAAGAAAATCACCCAACCCCAGAGTTTCTCTCTCTAGAAACCTCCATTTTTTTTATAGGTTAAAATTAAAGTCAACTAATAGCACGGGCTAAACTGTTATAAACTCTGAGGCAATCCTTCTCAATATCCACAAGATTCCTGTCATTAGGATTAAGCAAAAGGGAGGACTGAGAATCAAGCAATTTCTCTTTAGCTTCAACCACTTTACCCCTGATATCCCCAAAAGCCTGAAAGTTGAAGACCTTAAGAGCTTCTTTGGTCACTTTAAGCTTGCGACACAGTCTATACATAGGTTGACCATAAACACTACTGTTCCAAGCATCTCTCACAACAGCCAGAAAAGCAGGATGATCAGCCCAAAAGTTGAAGAACTTGAACGGAATAGATTTTTTAACCGGAGCCACCAACGGGCTGAGCTTAACCAAGGCCATACAGTGATCAGAGATTCCAGGAGGGAGGAACTCAGTGATAGCATTTGGAAAAGAATCCATAAAACCTTCGTTAATCAGAGTTCTATCCAATTTCCTAGCAATAAAAGATTCACCATCTCGCCTATTCATCCAAGTAAATAGGGGACCAATAAACGGCATATCAAACAATTCAAGGTCATAAAGACAATCATGAAACTCCGACATAGCACTATCCGCCATTACATTTCCCCCCCATTTCTCACTAGAGAATCTAGTCACATTAAAATCACCCAGAAGAGCCCAAGGATTGCTACCAATAGAAGTAGAATGCCAACATAGCTGCCTCCATAATTGCCTCCTATCAATCTGACAATTTGAAGCATATACAAATGTACAGTAACACAAAGCTTTCCATAAAGATCAGAAATGCGACTATGGATAGCCTGATCAGAAGTAGTCAAACACTGTAGATGCACCACACCCGGATTCCAGCAAACCCAAATTCTTCCTAGGGTAGAGTAGTTATAATTATGGGAGATACTCCAACCAGGAGCAATACGCAGCAAGATGCCATCCATCCCCACAGATCTTACTCTAGTTTCCACCAAACAAAAAACTGAGATAGTATGAGCCGAAATAAAGGAGCGAACTTCCTTCTGCTTTAAAGGGTCATTCAACCCCCTGACATTCCAACATGCTATATTAATCATGGAAGATTAGAGGACAAAGAACCACCATCCTGGCCTACTCCACCTGTGGTCAAGCCAGTCTTATGAAGTTGCTTTCTAAGTTTTCTCTTTTGACTTTTAGATAAAACACCACCATCAGAACCATTACCTACTTCATCCACTTTGATAACATTTTTGAACTTGGTAATTATGGGGGAGCTATCAGAGAAATCAGTCTCAGGCAAAGAATTAACATTAGGAGGCTTCAGAGTATCATTGACAACATCAGTACTATCATCATTAACAACAAGGCAATGAAAGGGATTATGCTGTCTGTTATCGCCAGAGGACTTAGGAACTTCCTTCGGCTGGACATTAGAGGTATTATCAATCAAAGTAATGGAGTTCACTACAGAGTCATGTTCATCAGATAACTCAATCCCCACATCAGTAGAACCATGTACCCCCATACTAGACATACCCAAACCATCATCCCTACAATCCCCATCTAACCTAGTAATAGATGGAGTCATAACAGGTAATAATATAGAATTAGCTGCATGAAAAACCCCAGAACCCCCTGCAGAGTTACAACCCAAAGCATTAACATCAGGATTAACCTTCATCTTCCCACTCTCTCCAGAAGGATCACCAGAAGCAGAATTTTTAGGGACCCAAACTTTTTTAACATTACAATGGGATAAATTGTGTCCAAACACTTTACAATGTGTGCATCTATGAGGCTTCCAAGGATATTCAACTTTAATTCGAGTAAAAGAACCATTGGCAAGTTTAAGAAGAAAGGAATTGGGGAATTCACAGTTCATATCAATTTCAACACACACTCTTGCAAAAGATAATCTAGAACAACTTTCAGTAAGAGCATCAAGGTGAAGAGGCTTACCAATGACACTAGCTAAGTGGCTGAACCCCTTAGGAGTCCAATATTCAACAGGAATGTTATAGAGCTTAACCCAAATTGGAATAGTTTCTAGCTGGACGTCAAACATCTCCATGCCAGGTTGCCACTTGCGAAGAATTAATGGTTTCCCTGCTATATGCCAAGGGCCTGATTCCAAAACCCAGTCCCGAGCTTCAAGGTTGGAGAATTTAAAGAAAAATAATCCTGCCTCGGTAGTGAAGATCTCTGGCATTTCTTTTTTGCCCCATAGTCTATCCACAGTAGCCCTCACCACAGAAAATGGAAGTCTCTTGTCAAAAAACTGACCAACTAAGCATTCCTTCCACTTATAAACCCCTTCCATAACCACATCAGCAGGTGGTTCAACTACAAAGTCCTCAGCCATTCGAGAAGGTTTAAAGAATTCCAATGGAGTTGAAGAAACAGGCTTCACAACAGAGGAGAACAACGACTTCCAAGAAGGGAAAGGTTTATTTACTCGAGTATCTATTGCATCAGAGTTATTGACTGCAAAAGGCCTACAATTCTCCTTCGTGGTGGTAGTAAGAACCCTAGGACTGCCAGAAAAATTAGCAATGTTGACAGGCATACCTTCACTATTTTCAACCCCTGACAAAGAGATATGGGAGTGTAATACAGCATGTGGGTCACTCACAGTACCCATGTTGACAGGCATAACATCAGCAGGAACCCCATGTAACCCATTAGCACCCACAGTACTCCAAGGCATTACAATCGGATCAAGATATCCAAATTCACCCACAGTAGCCCGAGGAGTCACAGTCAAACCATGTGAGCCTCCCACTCCCACAGCTCCATGGTCTCCAAGAGGAAATCTACCATGTGAACCTCCCACTCCCACCCCATCATTAAACCCCATATCAGCCTTACCAACGCCAGAAACTCCACACCCACCAGTACACCCATGTGAAGACATTCCTTGAGAGGTTTTGCAAAGCTCATTGCCATTCAAACCCACTCTCGACCCTTGAATATTATCTCCAGAACCGCCAGACCCAACAGAGATCCCTCGTGACAGAGTGCCATGGGAGGAATTAGGAAGCTTACCTGTAAACCCTCGTGATTGAGAACTAAGGACTCCATGGGATGATGAGATGCAGCCCAAATGAGAGGAACCACCAACTGATTCTCCAAACCCCACAGCTACTCCACACGAGCGAGAATCACGGGAAGAAGATTGGGGAATCATCACTCCAGCTACTGTATAACCCCTATTTGTCTCACCTGAAGGGATGGAGATGCTATGACCCTCGCCGGAATAAACTCTCCCGTCGATCTCACCAGCGCCAGCAGCTGTAAACCCACCAGTAGGGCCCCGCGATACATCATGCGATGAAGAAGATGGGAACCGGTCTCCATACCCACCATCAAGCGAAACTTTGTTAACCTCACCAGCTGCAGAGGAGCTATGTTTTGAATCCTTAGTGGGTGTGACCTCAGTAGACGGTTGAGAAAAATGGGTATCACTGTGCACTGAAATATCCCCCCCCACGGCAGTCTCATAACCCTCTTTAGAACCGTAAATACCATCAACCACAGTGGGTATCACTGTGGAAGAACCAGAGAAGAGAGAGATGGATTCTTCACCAGATGATAGACATTGATTATTCACACCAGGTGTTTCCAAACAGTGGGTATCACGAGAATGAAAATGGGGTATCTCCTCACTGGACCTTCTATTGTCATCATCGACGCCCTCGCCGCCGCCGCCGGTCACTCCAACTCCAACTATGAAGCCTTGCGGTATGGCGCCATGAGACTTCTTGCAAAGAGATTCCCCAGTAACCCGTTTCAGTATTTTCGTGGGATGAGTATTTGCAGCTTGCGTGAGATGTTGACTCAACTCACCACATGAAGACTCTAACTTACCAACAGTAGCGCGTGAAGGAGAAGCTTTTCCCAAATGAAAGGAAGCTGTGATGTCAGCCATTAAAACATGAATAAAGAAACAGTAAAAAAGAGATTATGGCACAAAACCTAGAAAGACACTATCACCCAAAACCAGATTACGTAAGAAAGAAACAGTAACAGTAAGGAAAATAAAAACTAGGGCACAAATTCCAAGGAAGACATCTTCATCCAAATCCTAGAGTTTCTCTCTCTAGAAAACCCATTGCAGAGAGGAGCTCATACATCAAGCAACTTCACCTTAGCAGCAGCCACTTTACCTCTGATATCCCCAAACTCATGGAAGTTGAAAGCCTTAAGAGCTTCTTTAGTCACTTTGAGCTTACAATACAATCTGTACATAGGCTGACCATAAAAACTAGTATTCCAAGCTTCACTAACAATGGACATAAACGCAGGATGATCAACCCAAAAATTGAAGAACTTAAACGGTATGGACTTTTTAACCCGCCCATCAGATGGGCCAAGCTTAACCAAAGCTAAATAGTGATCAGAAATTCCTGGAGGAAGAAACTCTGAGGTCGCATTTGGAAAGGAATCCATAAAACATTCATTTATCAAAATCCTATCCAGCTTCCGAGCAATAAAAGATTCACCCTCTCTTCTATTCAGCCAAGTAAAGAGAGGACCTATGAACGGCATATCAAACAATTCAAGGTCATACAGACATTCATGAAACTCAGACATAGCACTATCCACCCCAATATTTCCTCCCATTTTCTCACTAGAGAATCTAGTCACATTAAAGTCCCCCAAGAGAGCCCAAGGACTATTACCAATGGTAGAAGAAATCCAACCCAACTGCCTCCATAACTGCTTTCTATCAGACTGGCAATTAGAAGCATACACAAAAGTACAGTACCAGAAAAGATTTCCGTGAATAGCCGAGATACGACAATGAATAGCCTGATCAGAACTACTCAAACAATCCAAATTAACACTAACCGGATTCCAACAAACCCATATCCTGCCTCGGGTAGAATGATTATAATTGTGAGAGATACACCAACCAGGGGCAATACGCAAAAAAATACTATCCATACCAACTGATCTAACACGAGTCTCCACCAAACAAAAAACAGAGATAGCTTGAACTGAGATAATAGAACGAAATTCTTTTTGTTTTAGAGAGTCATTCAACCCCCTAACATTCCAGCAGGCAATATTAATCATGGATGAGTGGAAGGAAGAGAACCATCACCCAGGTCTACCCTGACTTTGGCCAAACTAGGTTTATGTTGTTGCTTCCTAAGTCTTTTCAATTTGCTTTTAGACATAAAACCATCCCCAGGAATATTACCCATTTCATCAACTTTTTTAACATTTTTGAAATTACTACAAATGGGAGAGCTATCAGAATAATCTGACTCAGGCATAGAATTAACAATAGGAATATCCAAAACATTACTCACAACACCAGTACACTCTTTCCTAGTGGCAAGGCAAGGAAAGGAATTAACCTGTCTATCATCCTTTAGCTTTGGGCTAATGACCTCCATGTTGTGTGAAACTAGTTCAATAGATTCAACCAAACTAGTTTTAAGGGCTGGAGAAGAAGAAGCCTCCTTAACATGAGAAACCATACCAGAAGAGTCAGACGACGACTGAGCCAGGGCCGAATCAAGAACAGAGAAAGAATTATGAGAAGCATCCACATTCAAGGGACCAGATAATCCTTGAGTCTTCGCAACCATTTGGGTACCATTGTTAAAAGAATCCACAATGGAGTCAACCATAACAATTGGTTCTACAATAGGGTTTTCATCACCTGTAGTTTCACCACTCAAGTTCACTTCCACAGTCACATTACTTGTTCTGTCAACATTATCAACAGGTATATTTTGTTTAGTAATAGGAACCCATACCTTCTTACTAGCCTTTGGACAGCGGTTAGAAGTATGCCCAAATATATTGCATGTTGGGCATTTAGAAGGTTTCCAAGTATATTCAATTTTAATCTCAGTCATACGGTCTTCACCTACCAAAGTGACAGATTGAGGAAAATCACTATTAATATCAACCTCCACACACACCCTAGCAAAAGAGAGTCTAGACCGATTCTGAGTCAAAGAATCCAAGTGTAAGGGTTTACCTATAGCACTAGCAACATAGCTCAAGCCCTTTTCAGTCCAATATTCAATTGGTACGTTATAAAATTTAACCCAGATTGGAACACTTGTCAATTGTAAGTTAAGGGTTTCCATCATTGGTTGCCACTTCCTCAAAAAGAAAGGTTTCCCAGCTATATGCCAAATACCAGTCTCAAGAATCCAGTCCCTAACCCCCTGGTTTGCAAACCGAAAAATAAACAAACCACTTTCAGTAGTTAAAATTTCAGGAATTTCTCTATGACCCCATAGCTTAGAAACAACATTTTTAACTACAGAGAATGGAAGCCTCTTATCAACAAACTGCCCAACCAAGCATTCCTTCCATAAAGCAGACCCTTCTCTAGCAACATCAGCAGGAGGTTTAACAATCAGTTTGCCATCAATATGCAGAGGTTCAAAAAATTTCAAATTAGAAGATATAGAAGCTGGAGTGGAAAAAAGGGATCTCCAGTCATTAATTGGTTGGTTACTCTTCTCCCCACCTACATCAGGACCACCACTCTTTCCCCAAACACAATGCTGAGAGCCTGAAAATATTGGAGAGCTTCCTCTGCCTCCTGAATGAGCCTTCAAGCTAACTGAAGATTCAATAGCATTGGGATTATAAACCTGGGACCTCTGCCCCGACAATCCATGTGGAAATCCACCCATATTAATTGTTGAAGAGCTAAGTGGTTTCCCACTTACAGAATATGCATACGGCATCTTAGAGGAATGATCCATATTAATACCCAAATCTTCATGCCCCAACAAGCCATGAGAAATTCCACTACCAGTGGAGTCCAAATCCCCAACAGGATTAGAGGGAATTGACCCATGCACACCTTGGTTATCAATTCCTAGACATGTTTGTATATTCCCCACCATCCCATGTGGATTTCCACCCACATTAAATAATGGATATGCATGCAGGTTCTTTGAGGAAGATTCCAACAATTTACCCATATCACCTTGTGAACCTCGATGCCCGAGATGAACCTGCAACTCTGTAGAAACTGTACATCCTTGACCCTTGCCGGATTTACCACCTTCACCAACCACGCCGGCGGCAGTAGCCATAGAAGCTTTACCCCTATCAATACCACCATCAGTACCACCAGCATCACCTCCATCAGACAAA
>JAESVK010064686.1:0-15207 GCA_017140935.1 Hamamelis virginiana
AGCATGATGAAATGACATTAATATATATGGACATGTAATTAATTAACTGTCAAATAATTGTTGGTGATGATTCAAATCAAATATGATATCAAGCAGTAGGTCTTTGTAGAAGTCAGATATGTGATAGTTTTCTCATGGAGAGAGATAAAGCATACGTGAATAGTGGGGGATCGGAGAAGCTCTAGATGAACCGGTTGGTGGGCAAAAATGAGATGGAGTTTCTAAAACAAGAGCATATATATATATATATATATATATATGAATGGGACTGTCAAGCAAATATGAGATCGATCAATTATATTAATGCTGTGGCTTCATAGGATCTGTTATGAATATAGAAACAAAACTAACTCACTCCTTTAGATTATTTATCAAGGGAAAGAAAAATTCAAGTTTCATTCAAATATTGTAGGACATACTGTGTCCCTCATCTCTAGTTGCTTCAACTACCTTCCTTATTCAGCACCCCACACACAAACTCACACACACACACACTCTCTCTCTTTCTCACAAGGTTGGTGATCAGGCAAGCTCAAGGTCAAGTATGTTTGAGAATTGTGGTGGCTTGGTTGGTGGTAAATCAACACACAGATTTCTTGGCGTAAAGTAAATAGTGTGCTATAGCTGTGCTTTATAAGCTCCTCTAATTTTCACTTACATAAAAAACAACAGATATGATTTTATTTTTATTTCTTATTTGTCTTAGGATACAAGTTTACCCTTCCCTCCAAATTCCAAATTCTAACAAATTTAAAAAAAAAAAAAAAAAATTAATTTTCAAATTCCAAAATTTAAGGTAATTTTTAGCTTTTTTTCCCCGAGTTTTTAAAAAAACAAACCCAATTAATAAAATTCCCCTCCGTTCAATCTACAAAATTCCCCTTTTTTTTTTTTTTTTTTTTTTTTTTTCTTGCCAAAGTATATTTGATCAACTAAATGACCACAATGTCCCAATTATGTAATTTATTTTTTTACTAACTAGTATAGGACAGGTGTAAGGCAAGTGCAGGGTGTAATTTGCTAGTTTGATTTTCAAAACCGTGGTTGTCTTTTATCAATTTTTTTACTTGGACATTAATGGAATTATAATGTCTCTTTTAAAATCTCAAAGATGTCAAGTTAGAAATTCTTAATTACGAGACGGTGTGCAGAAGATAGCAAAACCTCCAAAATTGAAGCTTAACCTTGGTCCAAATTTTCAGAGATAAAAACCAAACCTTTAGGTGATATTTTGAAATTAATTAGAATGCCTTACTCTCTTTAATTAAAGTGATAGATAAGACTAGATAAGATAAATTAAATACCCCAACAATTGCAAATTAAAGGACTTCACTTGAGGGGAAGTCAAGCTTTAATTTCAAATGATATATATAATACATTAATACTTGTCTAGTTAGTCTAAGCTAGCTTTGTCCCACAATTCTGGTTGAAAGTTCCATATTCAGTACTTAAAAGAGAGAGAGACTTGCAGTTGGCTTTAACTACATACAATTAATGAGATACATGATATGCAAATTTCAAGGAATTCCACATAAATGAAGTATTAAGAGTCAAGAGTCAGCTTTAACGGTGATTTAGACCCTTAACTTCTAATACAATAGAAATTGCTGATTGCACCGCAATCTTATCTCTTTTCTATGTGTTTTGCAATTTCATTTTAGCATCTATATTTAGTATTTATGCCTTTTTAGTTTATATTTGTGTTAATATTGTATTATGTGTTTGTGTGGGTATTTCAGTTTATCCGTGCACAATAAAGAGCCTAAAGTTCATCCATTGAAGTTCGTGCAAGTTTAAAGGGTTTTTTAAAGTCAATTCGACGTTTAAATACCTTTGGAACACCTTTGAAATACATTTGGAAGCTTTTAGAGCTGTGCATTTTTTTACCGACAAAAACTTCCGACTTTAAACGTTTGTATCTCCCTCATCCAGACTCCGATTTTGATGATCTTTATATGGCTGGAAAGCTTGAGAAGTTTAGTTTCTAAATATGTGATTCTCATGGAAAAATTAAATTTGGAAGTATGTCTATCGATATGTTTCCTATCGATAAGCCTAAATCCTATCAATAGGATTCCTATCACTCCTCAGATGCATTTTCCTACAGAATTTGTGACCTGTAACATGACCCTATCGATAGGCCTTGATAGGCTATCGATAGGATTGGCTCGAGAAAGTTTCTATTTTTTGGAAACTTGGTTTTAAAGTAACTTTTGTGATTGGTTTTGGTGAGGATTTGTTTGTAGGGTTTCCTAATCCTATTTAAGCACATTTTTCAGATGTAATGGGGGTTGGCTCTTAGTTTGGATTTTCTCTCTCTAGCTAGTTTTCTCTCATCTCACTTAAGGTTTGGTGTACATGGAAGGAATGAAAGCTTTTGATGATTCTACTCCAACTATGGGCAACTAGTCTCTCTCTCGGGTAATAAATGAAGATTTTCTTTAGTTAGTTGTATTAACAAGTTTTGGGTTGGGGTTTTTATTGGATTTCTATAGTGATTGTATAACTTTAAGGTTTTACTTTTATTCTATTAGAAGTTCAATGTTTTTATCTATCAATATAATTGTTTTCTTTGATTGCAATTATATTTGTTATATAATGCTTCTTATCGAACATGTATATGTGAAACTAGATGGTTGATGCCCTACTTTGATGGATTGTGCATACTTGTTTGATAGTCAATGCCTTAAAGGAATGATTCATGCTTAATTCATATATGCATGATATGCTTGATGTTTTATTCTAGTAGTTTAATTCATCACCTACCATAAATCTTTACAAACCCTAGTTCTACCTAATTAGTGCAATTGATGCGAGTTAAGTGGATTCCAAATACCCAAGGTCTTTTTATTATTGATTTTTCTCTCATCAACCAACCAGTTTGATTTATTTTAGTTTAATTAGTTTTTATCAACCATTCAATCATTAAAATATTCTCTTTTAGCTAAAGTTGAATTCATTAGGTTTCTCAAAACTCAGCCTTTAATCCCTATGGACGATACACATGCTTAATCACTTTCTTTACGAATTGAGGTTATAGCACGAGTTCTTTATAAATTTAATTATTGATTGTTAACAAGAAATAATCTTCCTTGTTTGGCACGATCAATGACTTTTCATGGTAGTTTTCTAATAAAGTTTAATTAAAAAAAAAATGCTACTTCACCCATCTTTTCTCATCCTTCTTGCGTGGACCAATTATATTTATGATCTTGAAACAATAAAAATTTTACTTTTATTTATGTGAACCACACATTAAATGTCAACTAAAGTGGGTGGAATAGCATTACTCTTTTATTAATTAAAAAAAAAATTCCATTAAATGCTCATCAATGCTCTGATACCATGTTAAATTTCCAACATAAAAGCCTAAGCTTGTAGGTGGAGGGTCTAATACAAGTATATGAAGCTATAGCAAGACTTTTGCTTAGGTGATGTAGAATATTATGGATTCTATTTTTCTACAAAATAGCCATCGACGCTGGCAACTCATCGTAGTGATTTGGTACCATCAAGTGTTAGAGATATGCCCTAAAACCAATCCTAAAGGGCATGTGAATTTCATATTATATTAATTAGAAGGTATAACTTGTCTTGTATATTTAACTATATATATATATGATAAGGTCCATGAATAAATGATAAGAAAAATATGTATCTCAAGTTGTTGAGATAGGGAGACTTATATTTCTCATACACATTTATTATAAAGAGTTCCTACTCATAGGTTTATTAAAATGGACTTTTATAAACCACTAAAAGTAGCACAGATTTAAACTAGCTCCAATGGGAAGATAGGTAGTCTTTCCTATCTGCAATGTTTTAAAACCCGGACCGTTCATCGAACCAAAAAAGTTACCGGGTTAAGGGTCAACCGGGTTGAACCGTGACGTCACCATGACGTCCTAAATATATTAATTAATAATTAATAATTAATAATTATTTATTAAAAACCTATAAAAAATTTATAGAAACAAATCCTATAAAAGTTCTAAATTTTTTTTAAGAAGTATCTCTATTCTTTATAAATTTATAATCACACTATTGTCCCAAGTTATATAACCCTAGAGGGGGTGAATGGGTTTTGGCAAACTTTAAGCAAATATTACCAAATAAAAATTAAGGTCCAATTAATTTCAGCAGAAGCACAAATATATAAACAATTAATTGGAAATGAGAGAGAGAGAGAGAAATCAAACACAGCGATTTAATGTGGTTCGGACTCCGCCTACATCCACGCCTTAAGCACTCAGCTCAAGGATTCCTCAATCCACTAAGGATCACTCCTTTAAGGTGGAGAAACCTTTATACGGCCTTCTTTCACAGGTGGAAGACTCTCATCGATGTTCACAAAGAACACTCAATCAATGCCCACCAAGAACATTCAACCAATGCTCACCAAGAGCACTCAATCTCAGCTTCACCAAGAGACTTAACACGATCTCATTTCCGGGTGGTGATTAAACCAAGAGACTACCGCTCTTCTCACAAGATATACAACTTGATTTGTTTGTGTACAATAAATGCTTCAACAAACTGATTTACACAAGTACAAGCTCAACTAAATAGCTTCTCATATAATTAACAAGAATACCTTAAATAATTTTTAGTAGGAAGCTTTATAAATGCTCACAATGAATGTTTTTAACAATATTGGATTAATAGTAATAAATGAGAGCAATACCTCTATTCATATTGATTTAGGTTTCAAATGGCCATTTGAAATCCCCTTGAATCTGATTGGAGAAGAGCGGTGCAGAAGGCCTCATTTAATGCTTCATTTTCTAAAAGATGAAAGAGTCGTTTTGAATTTGCAAAAGAATTAGTAGACTAGACCAAGGACTTAGTCAACTACTGACTAAAATTTCAAAGCATTCAATTTTCCCGGGCACGGTTAGTCGACTAGGAGAAACTAATTAGCCAACTAGCTTTGAGAAATTTCTTATGAAAAACTTTCTGAGCTTGATTAGTCAACTAGACTAGAGGGGTTAGTTGACTATCTTTGCTGCTTCTCAAAACTTTGGTTACTGCCATGCATTTAGTCGACTGGACCAAGGTCTTAGTCGACTAGACTACATGTTAGTCGACTACCTTAGATGTTTAGTCTACTAGACTAAGATTTTTCAAAGTCTTGGCTATTGGATCATGTTTAGTCGACTATACTAGAGGGATTAGTCGACTAGGCATGTTCTTGAGCCAATTTTCTGATATTCTTAAGTTTAAGTCAACCACCAAAATGTACGCTAGTTAAATAAGTGTTCAAAGGCATTTTTGACTTAGTTTAAAATCATTTTTACAAGATTTTCAGAGGTATGTATGCCAATGCAATATGAGAAAAACATTTTCTCTTTGAGCTATGCATGGTTAAGTAATTAAGTTTCCTTACATATAATCCTTAAAACAACTTGGCTTCAAAAGATCTTCAAGGAAAGTCTTCAAGTTGCTCTTGATCTTCATGATCCATTGATTTTGAACATTTGCACAATTGAAAAGCTTGGTATATGTTGATGAGCTCCAACAAGATATGTCTTTGATTCTATGGAGACAAAAACACTTAACCACTTGTTAGTAATTAAAGTAATGTTTGTTGATCATCAAAATGTTGTCAACGGAATTGACCTTAGGGCTAACAATCTCCCCTTTTTGATGATGACAAACCATTACTTTGAATTATAAATGAGAGAGCATGGGCTCCCCTTAATTTTGCACAACAAGCTATGGTTAAGCAACATATACAATAAACAAGGCATAATCAAGGAATATATCAAAGGTCTATCAAAGGTCTTTCTCCTCCTTTGTCATCAACAAAAAGAGAAAGAGAGAACAAATGAAGTATAGGTAACAAGTATAATTACAATTTCATTGGTCTAATCATACCAAGTTCACGCAGAATTGTGCAAAAACGATCCTCTTAGAGAGGTTTCGTTAAGATGTCCGCCAATTGGTTGTCTGGGTTTACAAATTCTAGTTCAATATCTCATCTTTGCACATGGTCACGAATGAAATGGTGCCTAATTCCAATGTATTTTGTGCGTGAGTGTAAGCATGGATTTTTAGAAATATTAATTGCACTAGTGTTATCACACCGAATTGGTATGTGATTGAATGTGATCCTATAGTCTTCAAGTTGTTGTTTCATGTAAAGAACTTCAGCACAACAACTTCTAGCGGCAACATATTCCGCTTCTGTGGTAGAAAGAGCAACCGATATTTGTTTCTTGCTAAACTAAGAGACAAGCGAGTGGCCAAGAGTTCCAACAAGATATTTGAATATGCGTTTAACAGCTTGCAAGTGGGAATCCATGGGATTAGCTTGAAATCTAGCACATAAGTATACACTAAACATGATATCCGATCTACTAGCGGTCAAGTAAATAAGACTACCAATCATACCTCGATATAACTTTTGGTCAACTTTCTTGCCATTTTCATCAATGTTAAGCTTGGTTGAATGACTCATGGGAGTTGGACTAGACTTCACACCTTCCATGCGAAATTTCTTTAGCATGTCCTTCACATACTCTGCTTGATTGATCAAAATGTCTTCTTTGGTTTGCTTAATTTGAAGTCCAAGAAAGAATGTCAATTCTCTCATCATGCTCATTTCAAATTCATCTTGCATGAATTTAGCAAACTTTTGACAAACAAGATCATTAGTAGCACCAAAAATAATATCATCAACATAAATTTGAACAATAAGCATATCTTTTTCTTTAATCTTTATGAAAAGTGTAGTGTCAATTTTGCCTCTAATGAAACCATTAGTGGCTAAAAAGCCACTTAACCTTTCATACCATGCCCTTGGTGCTTGTTTTAAAACATAGAGTGCTTTCGAAAGCTTGTATACATGGTTGGGAAAAGTGTTATTTTCAAAACCGGGAGGTTGTTTAACGTAAACTTCCTCTGAAATATATTCATTTAGAAATATACTTTTCACATCCATTTGATACAATTTGAAGTTCTTAAAACTAGCAAAAGCAAGAAGTATGTGAACGGCTTCAAGTTTAGCAGCTGGTGCATATGTTTCATCATAATCAATACATTCTTGTTGGTTATAGCCTTGTGCAACAAGTCTTACCTTATTCCTAATCACATTTCCATCTTCATCCTTTTTGTTTCGAAAAACTCATTTAGTTCCAATGATGGAATGGTCATTAGGCTTAGGTACAAGTTCTCATACTTGATTTCTTTCAAATTGATTTAGTTCTTCTTGCATGGCCATAATCTAATTTTTATCATTTTCGGCTTCACTAAAAAGTTTAAGTTCAATTTGAGAAACAAATGCAATGTTGCTACACCCATTTCTAAGATTAGAGTGAGTGCTTACCCCTTTTGACAGATTACCTATAACTTGTTCAATTGGATGGTTTCTTACAAATTTCCAAGCTTTGGGTAGTTCATAAGTCTCTTCTTGTTGAGCTTCATCTTCCTTGGGTAAGGTCTCATTTGATGTATCCTTTGGCACTTCTTTGGATGTGTCAGTTATGTCGGGATCATTGGCTCCTTCTTCCAATTGAGGGATAAGCCTAGATACATCATCTTAATACACAATATGCTTAGAAGTAAAAGGATTAGCTTCATTAAAAACAACATGAATAGATTTTTGAACCATTTGAGTGCATTTATTTTATACTATTAGCCCTATGATCTTTGACTACATTTTGATGATAACTAAACCATACTTTCTTTCTAACAAGTGGTTAAGTGTTGTGTCTCCATAGATTTGAAGTTATATCTCATTGGAGCTCATCAACATATCTCAAGCAATTCAATGCGCTCATATTCAATCAAAGCGCATGAAGTTCATGAAGTTCAAACATTGAAGATCAACTTGAAGACTAAACTTATGAAGATCCTTTTAAAGCCAAAGTGCTCTCCATGTGTTAGGTACATTTTGTAAGGCATCTTATGTGTTCAACATTGCATAGCTCAAGAGAAAATCTTTTTAGCTCATATTAAATTGGCATTCATACTTGAAAATGTTTTCTAACTTGTCCAAAATGCTTTTGAACTCTTAGTTAACTTGCTCAAGTGTTATAAGTTGAAATAGACTTAAGAATTTAGAAATATTGGCTTGGAAACATTCCTAGTCGACTAACCTATGTATTCTAGTCGACTAAGTGTCAAACAGAAGCCATGTTTTGTGAAATCTTAAGCTAGTTGACTAAGCACCTTGGACTAGTCGACTAACTAAGTCCTAGTCGACTAAGACCCTTGTCCCAATCGACTAAGTGCACCCCAGTAGCCATTGTTTTGTTAGTAGAGTTGCTAGTCAACTAAGACCCTTTTCTAGTCAACTAATTGATCCCGAAAATTTTTCCTAATTGCATTTTAAAGCTTCTAGTCGACTAAGCCTTTTTATCCCAATCAACTAATTAAACCCAGAAATGTTTCAAAAGTTTTTAACTGAGCTAGTCAACTAACACTCTTTGCCTAGTCGACTAATCATGCCCTGGAAACCAAAATACTTTAAAAAATTGCTTGCTAGTCGACTAACCCTATTATTCTAATCGACTAACTCCTCTACAACTTCAAAACGGCTCTTTCTTCTTTTGGTAAATGAAGCATTTAATGAACCCCAACCACTTCCATCTTCTCCAATCAAACTTGAGGATTTCAAACGGCCTTTTGTGACCTAGTTCATTATAAATAGAGCCTTGAGGGATTTCAAACAGCCTTTTGTGACCTAGTTCATTATAAATAGAGCTCTTGCTCTTATTTATGAACTACCAACACTATTATTCAACATTTATTGAAATAATTTATTGTGAGCATTCATTTCTCTAGCTTCCTTATGAAAATTTATTGAGCTACATTTGTTAAGCATTTGAAAAGTTATTAGTTGTGCTTGTATTTATTACAAATCAGCTTGTTGAAGCACTTATTGAGTTCATCTATCTTCACTTGTATTTATTGTGAGATTTAAAGGTTTTGTGAAACTCTTATGGGTGAGAATTTACCACATTTGAAAGTAAATTGTGGGTAAGTGTCTTCCACCTTGGATAGAAGGCTGTAAAGGTTTCTCCACCTTGAATGAGTGATTCATAGTGGATTAAACCTCTCGACGGAGTTCTTAAGGCGTGAATGTAGGCAGAGACCGAACCACGTTAAAATCGTAGTGTTTGAATCTCTCTAACTCAATCTCTTATATTTGATTTATTTACTTGCTTTATTAATTGCTGAGTTGATATCTTATCTTGCATTCTGGTTATCTAAAGTTCAAGATTTCAAAAACTCTCAATCCCATTTATAAATAAGTTTTTAATTTGCCAATACTCTATTCACCCCCCTCTAGAGTATATTTTGGGCCAACATATACTCTATAAGCTTTGTTATTCATTGAATAGCTAATAAACACACCTTCATTGGATTTAGCATCAAATTTAGATAAGTAATCTCTATCATTTAAACGAAGCATTTACAACCAAAAACTTTAAAATAACCAATGTTTGGTTTTCGACCCTTCCAAAGCTCATATGGAGTTTTGGCCAAATTAGGTCTAATAACCACTCTATTTCCCACATAACATGCGGTATTAACCACTTCTGTCTAAAAAATTTTAGGAAGATTATGTTCATTTAACATGGTTCTAGCCATCTCTTTAAATGAACGATTCTTTTTTCAACCACCTCATTTTGTTGAGGAGTTTTGGGAGCAAAGAAGTTATAAGAGTAACCTTTTTAGTCACAAAAGTTTTCGATGTCTTGGTTTTTAAACTCTATACCTCTATCACTTCTCACATGAGTAATTGAGTGGCCTTGAATATTTTCAAGCTTTTTACAAAGTTTTATAAATACGCCACTAGCTTCACTCTTGTGAGCAAGAAATAGAACCCATGTATACCATGAAAAATCATCAACAATGATAAATGCATAGAGTTTACCACCAAAACTTTATACATCATTAGGTCCAAACAAATCAAGATGTAGCAACTCCAAAGGTCTAGATGTAGAAATAAAACATTTGGTTTTAAAACTTGTTCTAATTTGTTTTCCAAGTTGGCAAGTATCACAAACTTTGTCTTTTGTAAAATTAGCTTTGAGCAAGCCACTAACCAAATCCTTTTTAGAAAGATTATGCAATAAATCCATACTAGCATGCCCAAGTCTTCTATGCAATAACCAACTTGTTTCTTGCAAAGCGGTAAAACATGTTACATCTTGAAGTGCTAATTCATCAAAATTAATTGTGTATACATTTTTAAAATGATTTGCAATGAAAACATTATTTTTATATTTATCAAGAACATTGCAAGAAGATGAAGTAAAATTAACAAAATAGCCATTATCACATAATTGACTAATGCTAAGCAAGTTATGTTTTAAACCACTAACAAACAATACATTATCAATAGTGATAGAGGTATTTCCAATTTTACCTTTACCTATGATTTTACCCTTGGCGTCATCTCTAAATGTGACGTAGCCATCATCATTGTAGTTGAGGGCGATGAATTTGTTTTTGTCGCCGGTCATGTGTCTTGAACATCCACTATCCAAGTACCATTTTTCCTTGTTTTGAATTGAGTTCATACAAACCTACAAAACAAAATCAAGTAACTTTCTTTGGTACCCATGCCTTCTTGGGTCCTACAATGTTAAATTTTGTAGTTCATTTTGGAATCCACGTAACCATCTTCACAATGTCTCTTTTGCCTCTAAATAAACAGGAATATCTAACATGACCTTTCCTTTCACAATATAAACAAGTAGCATTTGCATGTTGGTTTGAAGAATTGTGAGATTGAGATTCTTTAGAATTCTTTTGCATTGAAGCTTTAACAAAGAAATCAAGATAAAGTGAAGGCTTTTTATCATCTGATTTGAATTCAAATCCTAAATCTTCTTTGTTGAAGCCAACTTTTTGAGCTCCTAGTAATCTTTTGAAATTTTCTTCACCACTTGTAAATTTGAAAATGATTTTGTTTAAGTCCTCAATTTTATTTTCAAAATAATGTTTTCATCTTTCAAGGACTCATAATCATTTGAAGAATTTGAAGTTGATGGAGTATTTCTAAGTTTCTCAATTTCACAATTCAATGTTTCTACTTCTTTAACTAGAATCAAATTTTGATCATTCAATGCTAGTTTTTCACTTGTGATAGTAGTAAGGTCTTTCATTAAGATATTGTGAGCTTTGTTTAAAGATGAATTTTTGTTTCATAAATCCTCACACATGTCATAAAGTTCATCAATAGATAAATCATCATCATTATATAGATTTGAGCTAGAGGGTACCTCATCAACTTCATTTGCCATGAGACAAAAATTCATTGTTTCTTTATGAGAGTCATCATCGCTTTCAATTGCATCAATGACTTCATCGCAAGTTGTGGCATTCATGGTTTTTCCTCTTCTATCATTTCTTCGATAGTCTTTCTTCTCTTCTTCCTTCTTGATGAGGTATTGTGCAATTCTATGTCCCGATTTTTTACAATGGTAGCAATTGTCATAATTGTTTGAGCTTCCACTTTGATTGGGCTTCCCAAGAGCTCTTCTTCTTTTCGAGAATTTTTCAAATTTTCTTGTGATGAACGCCATATCTTGATCATCATTTTCAGCACATTCATCATCACTAATATCATCATGAGAGGTGGATTTGAGAGCAAGGTTCTTCTTTGGTTTTTCCTCTTCTTGTCTCTTCAAGGTGGTCTCATGAGTTGGGAGAGAACCAAAGAGATCGTCTATATCAAGTGTATCTTAATCTTTGGATTCTTGAATAGCAGTAACATTTGATTCCCATGACTTTGGAAGAACTACAAGAATCTTTGAAATGATATCTCAATTTATAATTGTTCTACCAAGAGCTTTCATGTCATTATTAATGTGAGTAAAACAAGTAAACATAGTGCTTGAACGTAAAAAGTGATGTGCGTAAAAGTCTCCCAAGCGTAGGATTCTAATAGTCGTCAAGCAATGAAACTAGGGAGTACCTAGGTCATATCCACAGGGAGTGGAACAAGCTCTAGTGATTCTTAGGTCATGCCACCCAATTGATGCAAAAGAAAAGTGTATAATATTGGGGATTTTGATTGATTGTGAGCGATTTGTGCCAAGTCGATGGCAAAGAGTTTATGTGAAAACTTGTAAGTAAGGAGAAGATGGGTCATATGGATTCATTCTTTCCTAACCTAGGGTTAATGGTTTCTCATACAATGCACATTCAAGAATCCATGTGACTTATGGTTTTGAATGGAGTATTTAACAATGAAAGCTCATGAGAGTAAAACAAGTGATGGAATGCAACATAAAACTCACTTTGACATTTTCACAAACACATGGAGTGCATATATGCTCACTACCAAAATACAACAACTTGCCGATCATATTTTGGTCATGAATATGAATCCATATGGTTTCAAAAGAGAAAAGAGTGTTAAGAGCAACATTCCATTATCATTGAAGCTTTGAGTATGAGAAATCACATTTACCTAGGGTTTGGAGAAGAACTACACCATAGAACCCTCCTTGGTAGTTTAGCTAGCCATTAAAGAGAGAGAAAGCACCAAATACAAGTAATAAATGCTAAAGAGAAGTAAATGCTATCTATTGAGTAAACCAAATGAAATGTACCTTACAAGCTTGAGATTAAAGAGATTAAAAACAACCTAAACTAGGGTTACAAAGCAAGAACAACAAGAAATGAGAGAAAACCAACCTAAACTATCAAGATTACATCAAAAGCAAGAAGAAAACTAAGCTAAACCTAAACTAAACCCTAGAACTAGTCCAAGAACAAGTGAGAGCCCCTTCCAAGCTGCTAAGTGCTTCTTTTATACTTCCCAAAGAATCTCCCTCGAATTAGAAGTGAAAGGACAAGAATACCCATGCCAAAAGTGAGAATTATCACCCAAAACAGCCAGCTGAACCACCCTAGGACCGGTACCACTTAAGCTAGTACCGGTCCTGGTTGCCTTTGGATGAGTGGTACTGGTCCTAATAAAGTAGGACCGGTCCTCCCCTGTTGAATCCACGTTATGCAGCAGTTTTGGCATTTTTAAGTGAATGAGCCTTCAAACATCGAACCCCGCTTCATTCTAACCTTCGAGCAACTTTGAATGACTCTAGGAAGAGTGATGGAGAGTTCTCTGAGCTGAGATGAAGAAGAAAATAAACTTTGGGTATGCTCTGGGGAAGAATCACTCACGGATAACACAAATGAGCAAAGAAACATGCTCGCGGGCTTCAAACGGCAACCGGCGACTCCTAACTTCATTCAAACACCTTAACATAGTAGGAAATGCACCAAATTACCTACGAATGGTCAAAAACAAAGAAAGAATCAAAAATACCTATTCTTCACCAAACTAGGGCTCAAGAACATAGGATATGCATGAAAATGAAGGCAAAAATGAAGAGTCTAATGTGCTAAACACATAGAACTAACACTTTCATTTCCTTTCATCTTAAATAATTCATAATCATGCATAGCCATGATGAGTTTGGAATGTTTTACCTGTTTTGTTCATTCATACGTTACCTCAAGATTTTTCCACATTTCATGAGCGGTATCACATCCGGAAATGCGATTGTATTCATCGTCGTTCACGGCGGAATAGAGCACATTCTTTGCTCTAGAATTAACTTGAAGAAGCTTCATGTCACTCTTACTCCAATCATCCAAGTCTTTGGGAACTTGAGTGCTATTTTCAGCGGTTGTGTAGATAACATGATTACCTTTAATAATCACTCTCCAAACAGCCAAGTCATAAGATTCAATCCATATTTGCATTCTATTTTTCCAACATTTATAATTTTCACCATTAAAATAAGGAGGTCAGTCAACGGAATGGCCTTGTGAAAAGCTTGATTCCTTAACATTTTTCATTGATCTTTAGTTCAAGAAAACAATCAAATATTGAGCACTTGCTCTGATACCAATTATTGTCCTAAGTTATATAACCCTGGAGGGGGGTGAATAGGGTTTTGGCAAACTTTAAGCAAATATTACCAAATAAAAATTAAGGTCCAGTTAATTTCAACAGAAGCACAAATATATAAACAATTAATTTGAAATGTGAGAGAAAGAGAGAAATCAAACACAGTGATTTAAAGTGATTCGGACTCCGCTTACATCCACGCCTTAAGAACTCAGCTCAAGGATTCCTCAATCCATTAAGGATCACTCCTTCAAGGTGGAGAAACCTTTACACAGCCTTTTTTTTCACAGGTGGAAGACTCTCACCAATGTTCACAAAGAATACTCAATAAATGCTCACCAAGAACATTCAACCAATGCTCACCAAGAGCACTCAATCTCAGCCTCACCAAGAGACTCAACACAATCTCAAAGTCACTCATTATTACAAGGCTTAGTCAAACAGTAGTCAAAATCATTTTCAAATATTTGTTTGAGTAAAGCCATAATGATATCTACAAAAATAAGTAAGATATAATTAATATATTTCATTTAAACCATAATAACTTGGTCTTTAATTTTATGGTGTCTCCCACTATTTTATCAAATCTCATACACCCTCTATAGGATTCGAGAATTCAATATAGAACTCTTTGATGGGGATTGGTGTCCCATTTGAACTAATGGACCCCATATAATAGGTTCTTGGACCACTAATCCAAAGGGGTGGATAACTCTTTATCCAATGCTTCTTAAACAAATTCCAACCATCCTATAGCCTCTAAAATGCAGTACCCTCACATAATAGGTTCTTGTACACTTTAGTTTAAATCACACCCACCATTCACATGAGTATGGTCAATTAAATGATGAACACCTCACATAATAGGTTCTTGAAATGCATCATTATCACACCTCATGATATCCAATATGTAACAAGGTAGTATGAACCTTCAGAATGAATGTGGTCTCGCATATCTGCAACCAAACACATCCACCATAAGAATTCACCTATCTTGTAATGGTGGGAGGCTAGGATATAGCACTTGTATGCCTTTTCCTTACAATTTAATTTTGAAAAGAGAGGTTTTAGGTCTCATCAGATTAAACATACATAACATGCAAGAATTATATATCACATATACAAATATTAACCATTCCTTATTATTAGTACTTTAATGATACTCCCACTATCCATAGAGGAAGGGGACACTATCATCAATGATATATAATAAGAATGGTTAAATGGCCCCTAAAACATACATCTCATATATATTGGCCCAAGTATATACCTGCTTGAACTGAAAATGATGTGCGCAATAGCTTCCCAAGCATAGGAGTCTACCGGTC
>JAESVK010064689.1:0-31319 GCA_017140935.1 Hamamelis virginiana
GGTAAATTTCAGAAGAAGGCCACCTAGGTATTTGTATTTCACAAAAGACCAAGCCCATTTTCGTCAAAACAACCAAACCCTAACACTCATTTGTTTTCACTTCTCCAGTCACACCCCCTCTGACGCCGCTCAAACCTATACACACTCTCTTTTAGAGAGAGAGAGAGAGAGAGAGAGACCGATTTCTGGAGAGAGAAAGCAAACAGCAGACCCAAAAATGAAGTACAATCCAAGGGTCTCGAGCTCACGCCGCAAGTGCCGGAAGGCTCACTTCACCGCACCATCGAGCGTGCGGCGGGTCCTGATGAGCGCACCGCTCTCGGCCGATCTCCGGAACAAGTACAACGTACGGTCAGTACCGGTGCGCAAGGACGACGAGGTGCAGGTGGTGCGTGGGACTTACAAGGGCAGGGAAGGGAAGGTAGTGCAAGTCTACCGCCGCAAGTGGGTCATTCATGTGGAGCGCATCACCAGAGAGAAGGTCAACGGATCGACTGTCAACGTTGGGATTAACCCTTCAAAGGTTGTTATCACTAAGCTCAAGCTCGATAAGGATCGGAAGAGTCTTCTTGATCGGAAGGCCAAAGGGCGTGCCTTGGATAAGGGTAAGGGGAAGTTCACGGCTGAGGACGTCGCTGCTGGTGCCTCTCTTCAAGAGATCGATTAGGTTTGATTTTATTTTTTAACCTTTTGTTTGGAAAACAGAAATGTTTTTGTTTCGTTTTAATTGTTATGAATATTAGGAAGTGGTAATGATTTAAATGTAATTCTGCGAATGACTGCGAATTTTAAGTGTTCTTTTTTTTTTTTTTTTTTTTTGCTCTATGGAATTGTGGTGTTTTTTGCTTAGTTCTAGTATTTTAAAGGCCTGTTTAGCTTTCCCATAACAATTGAATTGAGCAGCCTTAACTTATGATATA
Source organism: Hamamelis virginiana (assembly GCA_017140935.1). Lineage (NCBI taxonomy): Eukaryota > Viridiplantae > Streptophyta > Magnoliopsida > Saxifragales > Hamamelidaceae > Hamamelis > Hamamelis virginiana. The sequence continues at coordinate 921 of JAESVK010064689.1, forward strand.
AGTTCAATTTTAGGAACTCATTAAATGCCTCTATTTGAAATTTTGAGTCATCCTCTTGAATTTTTCTATTCATTATGGTGGATATGTTCATAAAGTAATATGCCAAACACAATAACATATACTCCGTATAATATATTATCAGGGATGCTTGCATCAGGTGATCTCTTCTACAACCACTTGGAGAACATATTTTTAAAAACTAACCATTGGATTAGATACATCTTTTATGTATGTCATGTTTGCCAAGAATCACAGTAATCCATCGGCCGGTTTTTGAAAAACGTCACTTTGAAAAACTGTGAAATTTTTGTTCTTCAAAATGTAAACACATTTTCAGTCCATTATTTATCATTGTGATTTTTTGGCTGGCATGACATACATAAGAGTGGAATCTAATCCAACGATTAGTTTTTTAAAATATGTTCCGCTAGTGGTTGTAGAGGAGGTCACCTGATGCTAGCATTCCTGAATTATAATTAAGCGCGGGACATCTAAAAAGGGCCTCATTGCATTAGTGGATGTCCATGAGGATATCATTTGGCTTTTGTGTACGAGGTCTAAAATTGGCCTGTTTGGAAGTTTGGGATTATAAATATATTACCTCATTTCTATTTATTTTAATTATTTTGCTGGTTTGTGGTGAATGACTTTAGTTAGGTAATTAGCTTTTTGCTTGTTGAAATTAGAACCAGACTATTACTCTTATATTGTGTTGAAACTTTGATGGCAAAGCTATCGTATTCTTTGAGATAACATGAAAATGCCTAAGCAAGATTTGGAATTGGTGGGAATTCTTATATTGAAATCATTACTGAATAGAGTGGCAACACTGATCTTATTCATTGAACAATAAATTGGTTATTGCATGTTCAATAGAAGCCATGAGTATTATGAAATAGGTGACCATTCTAAAATTAGTATAATATTGCAAATCAAAGAAGCAAAAGAAATCCTCATGATGGACTATTGATTGCATTTCCATTATATCATTGCCAGCTACAAATTGCCCGATTCAAAGTTTAATGTTTAGGTCAATTTTCTTCTGAGACTTGTCATTGGAATGCAATTTTTATTCGTTAGCACTTAGTAGATTGAAAATATAAAATTCCCAACATCAATCTTTCTATGATTACGGATGGCAACAGCCCCACCCCTTATTGGGATAGGTTTAGGGAAAAGATTTGAAAACCCTATAGGGTATGGGAAAAAATTTGAAAACCCTTTAGGGTTCGGGACAGGATATGGGATATGGCCGCTTCGCCCCTCCCCGTCTCAAATATTTGTATATAGAGCTATACTTATAAAGTCCTTTTCCTTTGTTCACAATATCTAGTATCTTAGGAATTTTTTTCTTTCTATTTTTTTCGTTCTTTTTACTGTGTTAGTGTGTGTATATATATATATTTTAACTACAAATACTTGTAATTCAAGATTGAAATTAAATTTGTTGAGATTATGGTGAGGGTTCGTTCCAAAAAAAAATTTATTGAAGTTAGAAAAATTGTTTTAATTGCTTTCTCAAACCTGATGGGAATCTGCGCCGCCCCACATGATTTTCTCAACCCGCCCCTGCCCTGCCTTGTTTTAAGTTGGGATTGGGACGAGTTTTTGAAAAGGTGAAAATTCCCGAGATAGGATTAGGAAAGGAAAAACCCACCCCGCCTCATTGACATCCCTATCCATGGTTCTATCCATGTCATTATGGGGGTTTAAGGTTAAAGTGATGAGAGTAATGAAATTTGTCAGAATTTAAATTTATAGCTTTAGTGGGTTTTCATTAAGTTAGTTTATAAATGTGGTTTGCTTGTATCAACTTGGTTGGGCTATTAGATGCAAGGTTCGAAGACTCGGCTGATACTGAGTTGACTCGGACAAGTCAACCAGGCATCAGGAGCCTCCTGTCCTATATATTGCAGCAAGCCAAAAAATCATGGCGAGGTCAAAGTATTCTCGTCTCGGCTGAGATGAATGATACACTATGCCACCTTAAAAAAATAAAAGAAAAAGGGGAAGGAGAACCAGCAGCAGTTGTGTCGCTGGCAAGGCAGCTGCAACCCATGGATGGCAGGAAAAAAAAAATAGAATGGAAGGAACTGATGAAGCAGCAGCATCAGCTGGAGGGAAAAAAAAGGGAAAGCAGCAGCATCAGCTGGAGAAAAAAAAAAAGGGGGAAGCAGCAGTAAACTGTAGACCACAGGAACAAAAAAAGAAGAAGAAGAAGATTAGAAGCAGCAGCAGCTGCCAGTAAAGTAGCAGGTCAGAGGTTCTCTTCCTCACTCTTCTTCTCCCCTCTTCTTTTTGCATCGAGAGCTGCTGGCTACTTTCTGCTGCTGCTGGCTGCTGCCACCACCACTTCTTTTTTCTTTCTTCTTTCTCCTTCTCTCTCTTCCTCGCTCTTCTTCTTCTCTCCTCTTTCTTTTTGCATCAATAGCTGCTGGCTGCTGCCACCACCATTCCTTTTCTCTTTCTTCTTTCTCCTTCTCTCTCCCACTCTCTTAGTGCTGATGCTAATTTACCCCTATTTTTTATACTTATTATTAAAAAAGACATTTTATTTACTTGTTTTATTTATAAAACCTTTCCAACACTAATACAATTTATGTTAAAAATAATTATATATTTTTATTGACAATTATACCCCTTTTAAAAAATTATAATTTCACAATTTTTAATACAAATTATTGTAACTCTTCGATTATATTTATGAGTAATACTATACCTATACGTCCCTAAAAAGCATCCCTAATCATTCCAAGCTTTCCATTCTTTTCAAGGGTTGAATTTGGTAAAAAAAAAGAAGAAAAAGAATTGTTAGATCATTGGCCACATCATTAACGATACGATAGGGACACTTTTTTGGAGTCATTTAGCATTTTCATACAATTATTCATCTAAATTGAAGAAAAAATTTACAGATATAAAATCATAGTAAAAAAAAAAATAACATTCATCCGTAATATATTTCCTTGTATGTCTAATATTTAAATATTATATATTTTAATGGTACAGAAGCGCACTAGTGCCTATTTAGATTTTTTTTTTCCCTATCATATTATGTATCCTAAATTATTTATTTGGCTTATTTGATGGTTCCAATGTGATTGCCTTTTTCTTTACTTTTTTTTTTTTTTTTTTACTTAAATGATTTTTTTTGGAATTTTGAAATATAGTTTTATGCCTAAAGCATGGTTTAAAGTCTAGGCCGAGAACGAGATAACTGGGCCGAGTCATCTACGTTTGGGTAGGGCCTGAGATGAGAAGTTCTCCCTAGTCGAATATGTGAAAAGAAATCTCATATTTTTATTTTAACCAAGATATTCGTCATTTCGTCTTGTCTCAGTCATCTTGTTTCATCTCGGCCAAGAATTTGGTTTTCTCATTTCATCTTGGTCAAGTTCTCAGTCGTCTCGGCCCAACCGATATCTCAATAATTTCAACATATTTACTTAATTTATAAGTTAATCTTTTATTATTTTGAGCAGTTTTTTTATGATACTCAAAAAAATAACATAATACTTCATTTGTACAAAAAACAATGGTGTAACTTTTACCAATAATTATATTCTTTTTAAAAAAATTAAAATTTAACACATTATTCCATGATACTGTATTGCACTAACGCCTATTTTGAATTTTTGATGCTTCTTATGATATTCTACATCCTAAGTTATCTATTTTTGCTTATTTGATGAGTTCAATGTATTTGTTTTATTTTTTATGATTTTTCTATGATTTTTTTTGAATTTTTTTTACCATTCTTTTATGCCTAAAGTTGTATCTTGGCCGAGACGGACAAGATGCCCGTGACCTAGACATCCGCGACTGAGACGCGATGACGTTTGCGACCGAAACTTTGAACCATGGCCTAAAGTTACGTCTCACTCGAAACACGACGAGATGTTGCTTGTTATGTAGAGGTGCAAGTCGGTTTGAACCAAATAAAAGTTTGGAACTGAAGAAAAAGTGAAGTACAACAAACTTACATTTATATCCTTCGACAAACTTGAATAATTACAAATACTTCAACACTGTTTACAGGCACTCACTATAGAACTAGTGCTTTAAAACTCAATGCCTTACTACAAGCCCCTTCTTACAGGTGAAACTCGGACTTGAGCTTTGGACTTTAGATGCAATTATAACAGAAAAGTGTATCTGTTGTCCTTCGTTAGAAGAAGAATACACATGTAAACATTATACCCAACTAAAACTAAATATCTAGAACAGTAGAACTTGAGTTACTATTGAGTAACTACTACAACAGTTTTTATTAAAAGCACTAGTACTATTTTGCAAGACTATGACCCATTCTTCCACGTAGGTTTACAAAGACAAAGGACATGGACCACATGGCTACTTGTCTAGCCATTTAGCCAATGTGCTGCATTGCTGACTCGCTTATGCTGACAAATAAGCTTGTGTCATGCAATTTCGAATTTTCTAGTACACTTGTCGTGGATAGATTGGAGTTGAATACTTCAAAAAAATTCTTCAAACTCTTCCCTGTAGAGATTTGAATTATCCCTCTGGGCGTTTAATATTGGCAGGTGCAATGTTGTCGAGTTAATTGAGAAAATCAAGTTCATCAAAGGAGTTGGGGTCCACCATGTTTTCTGCCGTCCATCATTAGTTCTGTAGGACTGTCAATGACTCCTTTTGCAATTGCCTTAAAAATTCAAATAATGCTTGATCTTGTTCTTGAGAAGCGATGTAGGTGGAGAGAAGATTAGTGCAAAATAATCTTCTTCCATTTGTGACTTTAAAATTATAATAATCATTTTCTCTTTGGCTGTTTTTTTCTCTCTTATCTTAACTCCTAAGGGAGATTGTGCAATTAGTTAAAGTTTATTACTTTAAGGTTTGTTATTTACGTTTTAACCTATGAAGTTTATCTATTTATGTTTCATGTAGTTTATGTTTTAATATTTCATTTTTAGCCGTAATCTTGTTTAAATTATGCGTTGATTCTATATTTCTTGTAAATGGCATCATAACCTTGGTTAGCGATTTTAATTTGAAATTTAGTTACACATTTATAATGCTAATTTGGTTATCTTAACTACTACAATCTTAAAAGAAAACTCGAGTAGGGAGTATCGATGCCTTGACTGTTCTAAGAAAGGTAGCTTGAGTCTATATAAATCCTTTTGTATTGTATTGAGTCGGCAACTTTGTAGAGAAATTCCAAATTGCATGATGCAGGCCTATAGATCAACATAAGCGAGTCAGCAATGCAGCATATTGGTTAAATGTCTAGACAAGTAACTATGTGATCCATGTCCTTTGTCTTTTTGTAAAATAGTACTAGTGCCTTTAATAAAAGTTGTTGTAATAGTTACTCAATAGTAAAGTACTGTATATTTAGTTTTAGTTGGATGTAAATGTTTACAATTGTTTTCTTTTCTGACGAAGGAAGACAGAATACACTTATTTGTTAGTAAATTAAATCTAAAGTCCGAAGCTCAAGTCTGGATTTCACCTATAAAGAAGGGACTTGTAGTTTGTATTTGGGCATCGAGTCTTGAAGCAGCTAGTTCTATAGTGAGTGTTTGTAAATAGTGTTGAAGTGTTTGTTGAAGGATATATATGTAAGTTTTCTGTCCTTCACTCTTTGTTCGATTCCAAACTTCAGTTCGGTTCAAATTGACTTGCATGTCCACCGTGATCGAGATGTGATGACATATGTGACCGAGATTTTGAACCATGATTACATGAGAAAAATTAATGACTAAAGTAAGTTATTACTGCTAGGTATGTTTTTGTTGTGATGTTGTTGTATAAATAAGAATTGAATTATTTCTTAGCAGTTAGTACTTGGATGGAGTTCTAGATTAGTATCTTTGATTTTGAAAGTGGTCAGTCCTGTTGGAAGTGTAATTTCTTAGAATGAAATCAAGATTTTTTTAATTGTTGATGGAAGTGTATCACACCAATATGATTGTGGAGAGTTTTGTTAATTAAAATTTTTATTTGAGAATATGGTGATCTTTTGCTCAACTTTTCTTCTAAAGGCTGTTCAATTCAAAGTTAGATTTAGAGACTCTTTGATTTGTTGCCTTATTAAAACAGTTTGTCTAGAGAAACTAGTTCTCACTTTTGGGTGTCTGTTCTTTCTTTATGAAGCGTTGTGAATGAAACATTGTGGTTGATTTTTAAGAGCAAAAATATGGGTAGCATAGCAAAACCTTGGAGATAAATGGGGTACTGGAATTTGAACATTTGTGAGATTATATGCAAGGAATTGAACAAAATCAGGTACAAATTAGATTTGGATGAGCTGTCCTGCTGCATGATGATGAAGAATGATAGTAAAAATTCAATCTAGTGGGTTCTAAATGAATGTGCATTTGGCCTAGTGTTGCATGACAATGCTCCCTTTCCCTTTGAGATTGATGATGAATCAATCTTATTTTCAAATGTTGTTATGTTCCTTCCAGATTTCACTTAAAATTTAGTTGATGATTCCAGCATGACAATGCTGATGTCAGGATGAAATCTAAAATCTAGGTTGGTCTTATTTTCTTGAGATCATATGCCAAATCCCGAGTGTTGATACAACATTAATACATTATACATTTTTATAGATATAGTTATATTGTATCAAGTATTTTTATGTGTATATATATATAATTCAAAGTGCAAACCTTTGTGTCATTTTTTAAAATCTTAATTGAATTGTTCATAAAAAAAAAAATAAAAAAGCAAGAGGAGAAACAGAAAAAGGAGGCGGTATTGTGTCGGAGGAGTGGCTAACATTGTTGCGGCACCTCCAAGGAAGTGTTTGTGCTTCTTTGGTCTCACATTATGTAATTGCATCAAATAATTCTTGTCTTGCATTTATATATAGTTATATCCTCCAATCCAATTAAAAGAAGTCATATGAACTAATTTTGCCAATAAGGGAAATGTTTGAGTGGGTGGGTTGGTTGGTTGGTGTTTGTTTCTTTTTGTCCGAGGATTATATCTGTGCTTATGTGTAGCATGTTATGGAGTGAGAAAGGGGCATACATAGAGATTAGAGAGTGCTATAAAGTTTATTCTTCGGGAATCATGAGTGAGAAGAAATATATTGGGAGTGGATATTGCTCCTCTCAAATTGATTTTCACCCCACATTTTACTATTTTATTTTTATCCATGCCCAAATTTACCATTTCTATTTATACTCCACCCTTTTTTTTTTTTTTTTTTGAGCATTAAAAGTCAAATCTTTTTTGCTTTCAGTATCACGATGGGTTCGGAGAATCAAGACCAAACAAATAAGATAAGTTTGGTCCTAGAAGACTGAAATATCATGATATTATGCTGGTTCGGTCTAATTGTCTTAGTGAACATTAAGTAGCTGGTTTATCGCTATTTGCAATGCAAAATTTCTCCCCCCCTTTCATTTTCATTCGGTATCAATATCTATATATGGTGAGAGCTTCAAGATGTGTGTATATATATATATATATATATAATTGATCCAGTAGGGATGCTTTTTAACATCAGTCCACTTTCATTAGGAGAGAGATTTTGAAAACCTAACCGTTGGATTAGGTAATCTTCATATGTATGTCATGTCTACCAAAAATCACAGCAATCTAACAGATGGTTTTTAAAATATAGACATTTAAACAACTTTGATAGCATCCAACGGTAAATACTGTCAAAGTGTTTAATGGATTCTTTTTTAAAAATCGGTTATGAGATCACTATGATTTTTGATAGACATGGCATTCATAAGAAGATTATCCAATCCAACGTCGGTTTTTTAAAATATCATTCCAATAGCTCTCAGAAGAGGTGGGCTAACGATAAGAAGTGTAAGCACGTCCTGATAGGATCAATTCTGTAAATATACATGCTATTTAAATATATATCAATATGGAGAGAGAGAGAGAGAGAGAGCGCTGTGAAGGTGCTATCACACTAAAAAATCGGCCATGATTTATTAGGCCGAACTTTATAAAAATAGAGTGATAGAAAAATAGAAAGAGAGTAACTTCTTCCAGTTACATATATATTCGGCCTATGAAAAATCGACCAATGAGAGGCTGTACTAAAATAACTTCTTTCATATATTCGACCTATGAATAATCGACCATTGAAAGGCCGCACCAATATACCATCATCAACCAGACATGGCCACAATGCTGATTACCATATCGCCATAAAATCAGGAACTAAATCAGATGGTCAAGTAACCAAAAGACACGTGTTAACATCTGAGAAAAGATAAGAGGAAAGTGGCAGCATCTGGTACGAGACTCAAGGCACGATCATATAAGAAGACCAGGTCAAGAATATGGAAGATATACCTCTGCTCACGATCTCAACTAACATCATGAAATGAGGAACAGTTATAATACTTGGCCAAGTAGAAATCGACACGTGGAAGTAGCTACAAAGATAAAACGTCAGCCTCTATAAAAGCTAAAGGAGACAGAAGCACAGGGGATCCACGATCAATTACAAGCATCAGTTTTTAAACTTTTTATCTCAGTTTCCTTAGTCTTTTCTAGTTGCTTTTCATATTTTTTAGGAGTAAATTACTGTGTAATTAACAAATCCAAGCTCCGGTTTGGTCATGGAACATTCTCTGTTTAGTTCATTCGAAGTTCAGTTAACAAATTTGTGCAAAGCCAACATATGGTACGTATTTGTTTTTGAGTTTATTACATTCCATTTATATATATCCTGTGTTTAATACTACAAAAGTCCTTGAGGCTTTAAGGCAAGGAGAACCTACAATTGTTTGATCATTTGTAGTTGGCACGCCCGCGACTCACACACATATTTCATAAAAACCAGTTTGTTGCCAACATTTTTGGCACGCCCGGTGGGACCCAAGTGTTAAGAACAATTTATTCATATGGCTCCTAAGAAAGATAATACGAAAGATAAAGCCAAAGAAAATATAGAAATATCCGACTCACCAGAAGATACTATCATTAGTCCTCCAACAAGTGTTGAGGAATTTAGAGAAGCTCAAAAGCAAGTTTTGGCTAACAACGTGTTGGCCGCATGTAGAATGCATTTCGATGAAAGAATGCATGAACAAAGGCAAGCCATGATGTCTCAAATGGCAATATATTAAAGACTTTTACAGAGTCTAATCAAATGGTGGCCAACGGTTTGAGAACAAATATGGACATGGTCATGGACTTTATGACCGAGAAACTTGATCCAGCAATGAATCAAGATTCAGCCTCAAGTATTAGAAATATAGGCTGCAATCCGGACCCAACGGAAAATCAGGGTTTTTAATACGGCCAGATTAGAATACAACAAAGGCCGAATAAAAACTTTGAACCAATTAGTTAAATGGGTAGCATAAACCAAAACCAAATCTCTGGCACACCCATACAGACTATTTATACCAACCCCATGTATAGACCGAACGTTGGCCCAAGTGAGACAAAGGAAGTTCCCATGAACTATACACAAACCAATGTTACACATTCCCCTATACCTGGGGGGGCAACAAGTGTTCGGCCAAACCCAGGTGACCAATACTAAGGGGCAACCGCATTTCAATTCTCCAGTTCCAAACTTCCCAATAAGACCTATGGAGAGTTGTGGACAATACCCATAGGGGTATCCTCAGGTCCAAATACCACATAATTCTATACCCGCACCTCCTGTCCATCCTATATATGGCCAACACAATTTGGGACAAAATATGGTCGAATATCCCTTAGGAAACCAGATGGGGGGAAATATGTTTGAGCCTGATCACCTAAATCGGCCTTATCTCAACAGAGATGATGTGACCGAAATAATTAGGGAACAAGTCGGAGGTCTATGCGGCCCTAACATTAGGACTGCATATAGCAAACCTTACCCAGACTATATTGACCAATTATATGAGTTTCCTAGACAATATAAGGTTCCAGATTTTTCATTGTTTTCTGGGGATAACAAACAATTCACCTATGAGCATGTTGGCCAATTCACCACCCAGTGTGGAATAACAGCGGCCAATAGTTTTCTTAAGCTAAGGCTTTTTTCTAATTCCCTAATTGGTTAAGCCTTTGATTGGTACATAAACCTGCCACCAGGATCAATAACAATGTGGCAAGAGTTGGAACGAATGTTCCACCTAAGGTTTTATAGAGCGGAGGCCGAAGTTACGGTCGGAGATTTGGCTCGGATGTATCAAGAACCAGGAGAGAAAATAAAAATATTTATCTCTAGATTTCGAACTGCTGAAAACAAATGCAAAACCACCTTATCACAGTCTGACTCTGTAAAAATGGTAATGGGTGGTCTCAATATAAAGAATAGAAAAAGGTTTGTAGGTCAAGAGTTTATCGACCTCGGTCACCTTCTATCAGCAGTCTCTAGATACAAAAGGATTCTAGAGGAAAAAAACCAGAAAAAGATATCCTCAAGAGGAACATACTATAGAAATCAAAACAGGGACACGGGTTATCTTGAAATCACAAATGAGGACGAAGAAAACCTGAAAAATGAAATTACATTGGCCGAATTAACATTAACTCGACCATATTCATGCAAGGCCCTAGTAAGGGCTAAGCCAGAAGTCACAGAACTAAAATCAAACGGTCAGAGAAGGCCAAACAACAATAATTTCAAAGAAAGAAAATATGATTTTGATGTGACAAGAACTGAACAGATCTTTGATTTCTTGCTCAAAGATAGGCAGATAAAATTGCCTAAAGGCCACATCATACCACCAAGAGAAGAAATCAAAAATAAAAAGTACTGCAAATGGCATGATCTATGGACACATAATACAAATAATTGTATTGTCCTAAAAGATGCAATTCAAAAGTCTATCGATGACCAAAAGTTGAAGTTTGGTGAGACCGATAAAGCAGTCAATATAATAGATGAAGATGATCCTTTTCCTGCCGAATTTTCAGTTAACATGTTACATATGCAGGATTCAAACAAAGAAATGGCCGTTCCACCAACTCCGGAATCAGTCAAAGAGAAAGGAAAACTAACATCACCTGATCAAACAAAGGCCGAATCAGCAAAAAAGTCGGTCATGCAAAAGTTTACCATCTCTAGGAGAGAGCCAAATCCACAGGATTACGCTTTTTCAGGCACTTTCCATAAATACAGGAAATGGTTGAAACAGTCTTTTCAACAGTTTAGTTCGATCAATGGACATCCAGTCCATTGTGGGAAGTGTTTCGCGGAATTAGCAAGGCCGGAAGAGCAGAGACGTTTCACCAGTGGTACTAATAGTGTTGAGCGCACAATCATTGAAAATAAACGCCACAGGTCGCGGATTGGAAATTATAGGCCAAATTACGAATTCCAAGCTGAAAAACAAGAAGAAGTCATTGGCTCTAGAAAAGTTAAAAAGACTTTCAGTCCACGAGGCATGGGTTTTCAAATTTCCCTAAGGAATGATTTGAAAATCGAAGAGGCTGGATCGAGCAGCAACACCGAAAGAGGGAAACTATCATCTCCAAAGACCAAGACCGAAAAGTCTCCTCAGACGTAACCTAATAGATGGCTCCAAGTAAAGCATCTCAAGTTCAGGAGGCCGAACTAACCAAAACACAGTTGAGACGTGCACAAAGGAGGTTCACCGAACAGAGAAAGCAAATCTTGGCGCAAATAGGAGGAATACGTATCGGTCAAAATAAATGGATACGGGCTAATGACACCAAAGAAGAGAAAAGCCCAGAAAAGCCACAAGGAGAACATAAAGAAAAGGCTAACCTGGAGCAGCAGCATGGAGAAAAAGAAGAATTCATCCAATTTGGGACTTTACCAATCGAAGCCCAAGTAAGTATGGTTTTCACTTTCCCTTTTGAATTTCTAGCTGAGGATGACTAACCAAAATATTTAGAAGGTGATATAAATGGGAGATTAGCTTCTGTTTATCCTCAACAGATGATCGGTCTAAATTACTGACCAAACAACCGTTAGAAACAACTTATGATGGGATTTGCTTTCCAAAACCAGCAAGTAACATGGCCAAGCACCTTCGACCATTATATATAAAAGCTAATTTTAATGGAAGACTAATTTCTAAAGTCCTAATTGATAATGGAGCGTCGGTCAATATTTTGCCAACTTTTGTATTCAAAAGGTTAGGAAAAACTGAGGCCGATCTTTTACCGGCTGAAATTTCACTAGCTAGTTTTACTGGTAGCCCAGTACAACCTTTAGGAATAACACCTATTGAGGTAACGGTTGGCAGTACGACTAAGTTGACAACATTTTTTGTAATGGACTCAGAAGCCAACTACAATGCTTTGCTAGGAAGGGATGGATACATGCCAACATGTGTGTCCCTTCTTCCTTACACCAAATGTTGATAATGTGGCAAGATTCTAAGGCCGAATTTATTCAGGCTGATAGTAATCCTTTCCCAATCACAACCAAGTCGTTGAATCTAAATTATACAACTTTGGAGCCATGCCGTTACGATTCTCAGGTATGGACAAATATGGCCGACCTACAAAAGTCGTTACCTCCTCTCTGGAGGCAGGAAGCCTAAGCTGATTCTTTTGAATAAATGTTTATGAATCATACGTCAAAGGAAAAGTGTAGAGAAACTTTGGCTAGGGTTACAGCATATTTGACCGAATCCATGGCTATCAGAAATACCACGACTAATTTAGCCGATTGTGTTGATGAAAACATCGATGAAATTACATGGCAAGACCTTAATCTTGAGCCAAAGAAGTTAAATGGTGAAACAGCTGAAGTCAAAGACCCGTTACAAGAAGTCTTTTTAGGGGAGAATAGGCCGATTTATATTAGTCAGAGTCTACTTGAAAAAGATAAAATTCTATTTATTGACTTGTTAAGTGAATATAAAGATTACTTTGCCTGGGATTATGATGAAATGCCAGGCCTCGATCGATCTTTAATTGAGCACAAGTTGCCAATCAAAAAAGGATTTAGGCCATATAAGCAACCACAAAGAAGAATTGCCCCACAAATCCAATTAAAGGTCAAAGAAGAAATCGATAGATTAATCAAGGCCAAGTTCATTCGGCCTGCACAATACGCGGACTGGATTTCCAATATTGTCCCAGTAATAAAGAAAAATGGAAAACTTAGAGTATGTATCAACTTCAGAGACCTTAATAAAGCATCTCCAAGGGATGATACCCTATGCTAGTGGTTGATATGCTTGTAGATTCGGTCGCAGGTCGTCGTTTGTGGAAAACTTGTAGATTTGTCAACATTAACATATGAGTTGAAGCTTGTGGGAAGCGCAGGTCTTCGTTTGTGGGAAGCGCGGGTTTCAACTGGGTTATTTGAGTCGGCTAATCTTAGCCCTTCATCTTGAATGGACGGTCCACATTCTTTGCTGACTTTAAGCTATTACCAGCATTTGCTGATAAGAGCATTTCTCATTATTTTTATTTGCTTTGGGTGGGTTTGTTTGAGAAAAAGTATATAGATACTAATTGGAAACGGGTAATGTTGACAAATCCCAAAGAGCTTGAAAGAGATTCAAGGAAGACTTCTAAAATCAAAATGTTGAGAGAGTTAATCCATGAGATTCATTTTGCAATTCTTATTTATTTTTGGCGTACAAAATCTTCACATATTTATTTAAAGTTAAGCTCAAACTATATGACATGACATATCAAAATTTCAAACTATATGACATGTGAAGAGTGGGTGGATTGCTCCCATTGTTGGCTTAATTTGAACTCCCACACTTCCGCCATGCTCGAACCAATTTACAAAACGGTTTGGCAAACAACATTTTAGCTTTCATCAAAACAGGAAATGCAGTCCCACACCGCTCACCGCTAGAAACAACAATTGCAGCGGTATCTGTTCAAGCGTGCATGCAAAACTTTCTGTATCTTGACTTGGACGTTTTTATTAGGGCAAAACTATTGTTGATATGGAGTTAATAAAGTCTTGTACACTTGTCAAATAAAGAGAGCTGAAAAAGTTGTATATGAGACTTGGATTCGAATCCTACCTTTATTAGGATGGGAAGAGTTTCAGAAAAAAGAGAGGGTTACCTCTTGTTGTGTAGTGCGCTCATAAGTTGAATGGATTTTTTGACAAATAAATTTCATAAAATCACCACCTCATATCTATACTTACCTTTTTCTCTGCTGTGGTTGGTGGAGAGTGGAGTGAGTGGAGAGGAAGCCAAGTTAGGATAGTGAACCATATCAACCGCCCCTACTACTGTATTCGTAAGACTTGAATATGATGTCTTATGATATATATGGTAGAAGATTGACCATCCATGATAATATTATGAATATTGACACAAGAAATTGGTGAATATATGAGGCAACGTAGCACATCAGAATTCCTCTATAATTAATATTATTATTATTATGACATTTGCCATATTGAATTAGTGGAAGAGGGTCGGGGTCATGAATCACGGCTTGTGACCAAAAAGTCTTCAAGAGATGAATTCTTGATATATATATCTTACCTCGATCATCTGCAAAGTTTACCAAGTATTTTCTCAATCTGTGCTAAATCATGTAACAGTTGCCTAAACATATATATATATATATATATATATATATATATATATATATATATATATATATATATATAGCATGCATTATACTCAAATAAAAAGAAGACGAATTGACAGAAAATTGTTGGAAAAATATTAAAGCAGAAAATTATATTTATTTAAATCTCAATTACAATCCGTCTGTTGGAATGGGAATGGGAATGGGAGGTTTTTTGGTTGGATAAATGAGACTTTAATGATTCCAAAGAAAAACCACATCCAATCCCTTGTCCATACCCAAATCCAAAACCAACACCGCAACCCACCCCAACCCCAAAAACAAGCCGTAAATGGTTCCACGGCGAACCACCGTGCCCGACTCCTCCGATTAACCCGAATCCCACTCCGACTCCACACCCGATCCCGCCTGCACATCCGGGTCCCAATACTAATTCCTCAGTATTCCTATGGTTGTCACGGATGAATCCGGGAACCCGGAATCGCTTTTCTGGGTTCTTTTTGCTGTTGATGTTGATTCCTTTCCACTTCCAAAAGGAATTGGTGTCGGATTTGACAGATCCGTTGATGTATGTGGATTTTGGTTCCAACTCCATGTTTGTGAAGGAGTGGATAAGGTGAACGGAGAGAGGTGAGTTTTTGGGGAATCAATCACTTTAGGCCATTCCCAGTTGACTAAGCTGGCTCATGCCACACGTGTTAACACGTTCACCCCTCCGTACGTGTGTTACCTAATTTTCAATACTGCAATGCAGCTTAATCAAGATAACAGCCACTAAAGCATGACACATTCCACTATGACTAACTTACATATTATATTTCTATAGTTTTAATTTAAATTTATTAATTCGTATAATTTTTATTTGTAATACTTTTTACCCTTCTGTCTCTCAGTTATTTAATTCTTTGACAAAAAATAATATTAGGTACGTTCATCTATTTTGCATGCAGTATTTATCATAAGCTGTCAATATATATATATCTATAAGTATACTGGTTAAGTTTCATGATTTTTAGTTGGTGGGGTGTAAACGGGAAATAATTAGGATCAGACTAGGTCAGGGATTGAATCCTCTGCAATGTATCACTACAAGAAAATTAGTTAGTGATGGCATTTGGTTTTTGAAAATAATGGTAGTTTTTAAATACTGTCATATTTAAAAATAATTAATGATGGTTGAACCTAAACTGTAATCTGATAGGTTAAAATGTGCTGCTAAGGATGATGGTTTATAAGAAATGTTATCTTTACTAGCACAAAGATGAGGGCTAAAAACCGTCATCTATCTTCTGTCTCAAATATGACACTTCGTCCAATGATATTTTTCAGAACCATTATTAAAAAGAAGAGCGGTGCTAGGAGTCCCGTCCACTATTCCCGTTTGATTTCTCGTCTCACAGTGAAAACTCCCCACAATCCAACACAGTGAAAATACTCCAACAGTCCAACACAATGAAAATACCCCAACAGTCCTACACAGTAAAAATATCCCAACAGTGAAAACACCCTAATAATCTTACTGTGTTTTTTAGGTTTTAACTATGTTTTTGGTAAATCTATTTCATGTGAAGACACTTAAAAACACTCAAAATGTTTTGAAAACTCAAAAATAAAAAATAAAAAATAAAAAATAAAAAAAGAAGAAGAAAAAGACAGTGAAAACACTAAAAAACAGACAGTGAAAACACTCAAAATGCTTTAAAAACTCAAGAAGAAGAAGAAGAAGAAGAAAGCAAACTTTTCATTTTTTTTTATTTTTTTTAATAGCAAAGCACAGCAGCACATCACAGTGAAGACTTTTTTTTTCCTTCACTGTCTTTTTTTTTTATTAGCACAGTAAACATTAAAAACAGTGAAGAAGAAGAAGAGAAAGAGACCTAAAGGTTGTGATATTGGACACAGATTTCTTAAGCTGATCTGATTTGTGGACATGACAAAATTTAGAATCAGTATTGGCTGTGTAGAAGAACACTAAAGGCATGTAGACTGGAGGGTTGAATTGATCAAGAAATGAGAGTCGGTGATGGCGAAGGTGGTGAAGTGTTGGAGATGATGGTTGAATCATCTCTCTTGATATTATTTCCATTTCAATCTTCATTTTCTTTGTACAGAAGGTCGTTAATCCACCAAATAAAGTATATGAAATAAAGTATATACTGTTGTCGTAAATGGCGATGAACTGCTTGTTGCCATTATTACACTTATATAGAGCTGCTACCACGCGTTCAGATTCATTGCATAACCATGTCTTTTCTTCAGCATGCGGAGAGGATAGATGAATTGCTGGTTTCTCTGTCCATTAACTAGCGGCAGCAGCATCGAATCTCCTTCCTCTCATTTTCTCTTTGTTTCTTATTCTTCTTCTTCTCTCTCTCTCTCCTGATAGTAAATATGAGAGCTAGAAAAAGAGACAAGTGTGCATAGGGGAGAGAGAGAGAGAGAGAGAGAGAGAGAGAGAGAACATGCTTCGAATAGACAAGCCCGACCCAACAATCCCATCCTCTGCAGACTGCTGCATTGACGAAACGAGAAGATAGCCATCCCCGCAGACTGCTCTGTTGACAATATTGGAAGAAAATGGAAAATGTATAATGCGCTTTAGGGGATAGATGTCATATAGCCACGTCATACGGGTAGCTCAAACGGGATGGGATGGGACTATTAGCATTTTCCTAAAAAAAAAAAAAATGATGACAGTTCAGAACCGTCGTTAATAAATTTTTTTTCTTATAATGTATCCAAAAAAATTTTAATTTTTTTTATCAATTTATTTCAATTTCTATGAATTATTTTTGGTATACAATAAACAATTCACGAGAAATAGATTTCGTTCGAACATATAGATATGCCATTCGAATGGGCAATTGGTTAAACGAATAGAGCTTTTAACTCCAGCCTATTTGCCAGTTAGGATTCACATGGCCACCATTTAATCTACGTTAGCTTTCCGTTCTTTTAATTAATGTCCATCTCTAATTTATTCTTCATTGAAAGTTTTTAAACTATATGGGTATGAAATTGAGAAAAAAAAAAGAGTACAAGAACCACATTGAAAAACACCCTAAAGTATAGGGTACAAAAGTGCAATTAACAAGTTTTAAGAGGTAATGTTTAACATGAAACGATCCAAATAAATAACCTTCGAAATAAATATGCTAACCTAAATGTTTCTACATGAACCTAAATGAAATTTCAATGCTAAAATAACCTAAAAACCAATTCTAAACATGGTTTTAAGCCAATTTTAAATTATGGACAAAATTTAAAACTTACTTAAATCATGCTCATAATTGATATTTCATGCAACTATTTTATATGTTATTAATATGTAAACATCAAGGAATTTAATCACAAAAACCATGCTGTGAACCAGCCAACCTGGATCGGGAGGCCTCTCTCGTTCACTCTTGGGGTGATGTTTATCTTGAGTGGATTGTGGATGATGTTTATCCGTCTCGATTTATCCTTCTCTATTATCATTCTCTATTATCCACATTTATCCTTCTCTATTATCCACTTAAGATAGGGTTTTTGAAAAATGATAAGAGTTTGTAAAAACTAGGAGTCGCCACCTTATTTTTAGGGAACAAGGAAACCACAAAAAAGAGTTTTATTTTCAATAAAACATTGACCCCATATTTTGGAAAAGCATGGTCTTTTGAATCAAAGTTGGATTCGGGGGCTAGGTTACGAAGTGGGAATGTTCCAAGGATCTCCTTGTAGGCACCCACCTCGCCCTAATTAAAGGTCTCCTAATTAAGTTTGGGATTTATCAAAATCTTTTCAAAACAATCCTAGTTATCTAATCAATCACAAAATATGATATATAATATATAATAATAATACATAGTATGAAAGTATACACAATCCTAATGGTCTTAGGAGGCTAGAAGTCAACCTAAGATTGGACTTGCGCCCTATTGACTGCCTACGTACCTTATCAATTGCTTGACAAAGATCAAAGTCCACGTAGTTCGATTACCTTAGGACTCTCCTATTGTAATGAACCATATAGCCAAAAGAATTCTATCTTATCTAGGACTCTAACTTCGAGAGTTTGGATTTGATCAAAACACTTTTTTTTGTATAAGAGATGGAATTTCATTCCATTTTAAACACTTTCAAAATTTTAAAGTTGTTCTCGAAGTAGAGTCCTAAACCAAGTAGAACTCTAGCTTCGAGAGTTTGGATTTGATCAAAACACTTTTCTTTGCATAAAAAATGGAATTTCATTCCGTTTTAAACACTTTCAAAATTTTAGAGTTGTTCTCGAAGTAGAGTCCTAAACCAAGTAGAACTCTATTACTATAAAAATTCTTACAACAAAGGATAGTCTTAAGTGGGATCAAGTGATCCCCTAATCCTAGGGTTTCTAGCTAATCCTAGGTTAGTCTAAATACCTAAAACATTAAAATATGCATGCTGGAATTTCTGGAAAATAAATAAAAAAATATCATCAAAAGTATAAATAATGCATGAAAGTGTCCTAAATGCAATCTAATTATTCTATGTGAACCTAGGCATGTTTCTATGTTGATTTTGGCCTAAAAAGTGAGTTTTAATACACTTTTAAGTTACTTTAAATCCATGGACAGATTTATAAGTAATCAAAAAGTGGGTTTAAAACCCATAAAATAAAAGAATAAAAAAAATGAAAATGGCCTAATATGCGACCTAATATGATATATCAAAATAATCATGCTTGAAAACAATCAATTTCATCACAAGGGGAAGGGACTTACCTTTGCATGCTCCCTCGAACACAAATCATATTATTCAAACAAGACATAATTAAAATACAAACCTAATATTAAAAATATATAAAAAAATAAAAAAATAAATAAAAAATAATAATTGTTCCCGGTGTAAATGCTGCGGTCTTGAGACCTCTGGTGTAAGGTCTTGATGCGCGGGCGTGCCAGGGCTCGGAAAGCCCAAAGACCGTGTAAACACGACCTCTAGCACCTTCTAGGCCGAGAATCCAAGAAAGGTCTTAGATGCCTAGTCGGTCACTTTTAAAATTAAAATGGGAATCAGGCGATTGACGAAAATCAGAGGTTAATCCTCTTGGGTTCTAGTGTTAACGAATCTAAAAGACTGAGAAATAATGACTTAATGAAAGAGAATAAATTAGAAACAAAGAGATCCATTGACTGAAGTTAAATTAATCGGAATTGAAATGACAAGCGAAATATTCACATTACATGGACGAACTAGATGGGAGATGAACTCCATTGCTAATTGAAATAAAGCTTAGACTTATGAAATTAGAAATTAAAATATGGAAATACCAACTAACTGAAGACAAAATGATGAACTACTACTGCTTGAATTGAAAACAAACTGCTACTGCTACTGGAACGATGAATCACTGCTGGAAATTTAATGAAAACTGCTACGAAAACTGCTGCTAGAACGATGAACTGCTGCTGGAAATTTGATTAAAAATTAGAATACTTTGCCATGGGCTGATTGGGGTTGACGTTGTGTGTGTTTTCTTGCTGCTGCTGCATCATATTTATAGTAGTTTGGGCTGTTAACTGCCGTAGCCCATCTCTTCCATCTTCCTTATTTGATGGCCCATGATCCCATTATGCCCATTTCCAAAAAACTGCTCAGCATTACTTCCAGAAACTGCTCAGCACTACTTCCAGAAACTGCTTAACTGTTTTATGCTTCTCCTCAAGCTGCCACGTGGCTAAATCTCCCCATATTCTAAAAGCTTACATGGCATCATCTTATTCAATTTCTGTATGCCTACGTGGCATTTCTATAATGCCTACATGGCATTTTTTATAGTAAACACTTTGCCCCCCTATTTGGAGTTTGATTAAAAATTGAATTCCAAATATATTTAGATAAGCTCTAACGCCTTTTCAAATTATCTCACGAAATCCCACAAAATCTGCCATTTGTTATTATCACTTTTATGGGAAATCAAATCTTCATTAATACCGGGGTACTCTGATTTGACTTGAACTAGCTGCTGTCTTCTCAACTTTTCATTTTCCTTTTCTTCCTTCGTCTTCACCTTGTTCACCTTTTCTTCAAACCATGTCTACCCATACCTCCAATCCGCCATCACCAGATCCTGAGAAGTTTTCCGATGATCTTAGAGAGCAACTTGATCCGGTGATCAACAGTCAGGTAATCTCTTCCAACATTATTGGTCCTTTTTTTAAGTGCCCTTCTATTCCTGAGCTTTTGCATTCTTATTACCCTCTATTTGTAAATGAAAGTTTGCTCTTAGAATCCAAAGGTCTAAACTGGTCTGAATGGGGAAAAACCCAAAGAACTTGGCCAAAACCTAGTTCTGATTGGAAAACCTGGGTCGATAAACTTGAACCCCAGTTTGGACCTCTTTGGAAAGACCTAGGAATTTATCACCACATCATGTTGAGTACGAACACTATTCCAATGGATAAAAACCTTTTGGCTGCTGCATCTTGTTTTTGGAGTCGGTCTCTTAATGCCTTTCTTTTCCCTTGTGGCCCCATGTCTCCCACTATACTGGATGTATGTGCGTTGACGGGCCTTCCACCAATCGGAGATCTCCCTTTTGCCATTTATGATCCTGAGTCAAACTTGGATTTTTCTTTCTCTAATGCTACTTCTTCCTGGACTGTGTATTAAAAGTCTGAGTATCAACCCAACACTTTTTCTCCCAACATATCTCAGCAAGAACATTATGCTTTTCCGTTGATGTGGTTGTGTCGATTTGTCCTATGTGTTTCTGCTGGACAAATGACGCAAGAGTATCATCGGATTGCCATAGCCTTAGCATCAGGCCGAAAGTTGGCCTTAGCTCCTTTTGTCTTGTCTCACCTGTATAGAGGTCTTGCAAAAATTTGTAAAAGGTCTTTATGTATAACTGGAGGTCCTCTTTGGTTGTTGCAATTGTGGTTCTTTGAATATTTCCCAGACCTTTTTCAGTGTACAGTCATTTCAGAGGCCTACCCAACTTATGGTTTTAAGTGGGTAAGGCCTTATTTTGAGCCAAAATCCTTTTCTGAGTATATTACCTTTTTCTGGAAGATTTCCTTTGACCGCTCTGATTCTTTATTCTTTCCTTTTGGCTGTCGCCAATATGGTCCTCCATGGTTTACCCTTCAGCCCCCTTTTGTCGGTCTTCATCTCATTGAACAGAAATTGATATGGGCTTCCTACCTTGTTGGTAGAGAGCTCCATTATGGGGGCAATTTTGATCCTAGAAATAAGAAAATAGGAATAGAGTATTACTCTCCTAATCTTTTCAGTAAACAGTTTGGGTTTACTCAAGGCCTTCCTGCTCCACCATTTTTGTATTCTATGAACTGTCCTCCTCACTCACGGAGAATTTATGATCAAGGTGATAAGTTGAGAGAGATGAACTCCACTTTCTTGGACAATTTAAAAGATTTTCTTCTTCCCCATCTTCCAAATAAGCCCTCAACCACTCTGTCTTTTAAACTTTGGTGGCTCGATTGCTTCAAAAGGGTGTCTAACCACGGTCTCCACATTTTACTTGACCGATTGTCTAAGGCCTTAGAGCCAATCTCTGGCAGTGACAAGCCCACAAAGCCTCCTAAAGTTAAAAGAACAGGAAAAACAGGTAATCTTCTCCACTTGTTTCTTAATTTCCCAAAAAGGAATACCTCTTCTTATACTCTTCTTGTTTCAGGTGTAGCAGCTTCTGTTGGTTTGCCTTCTGCCACCATTCCCAGTACTGATCCTCCAAAAGAACTCCCAAAGAGGAAAAAATCAACCCCTAAACCTGGGCATGGTCCCCGTAGGTCATCCAATAGATTAAAGTCCTCATCAAGATCTTCTCCTAGCTCAGGTAGCACTGTCCCCGTTGATATTTCTGATGATGAAGGTTCTAAAGGTGGTGGTATTGAAGTGAAAGTAGAGAGTCCGCCTACCAAAAGGTCCAAAACCTCTGGTAGCCCTTTTCCTTCTCCCACTGTTAGCCCTTTACCAATGGAAAAAGATTCCACGGCCACATCTACCATGTTCAATCCCCCAAGTATCCTATCTCCTGATATCCCAGATGATCTCGAGGCTTGGACAACCTCTCTTGATTCAATTTCAATGCAGACCGATAATCCCTTCGTTTCTTCTTCAGTTGAGATACCCCTTGAGATGCCTCATGAGGCTAAAATTCTGACTGTGAAGGCCCAGTTTCTTGAGATCTACTGAGCTCCTCTTTCTAGTATCTCTTTTGAGATGGCTCGTGATCTTCAAGAGCATTTCGTTTTCCTGAAAGGAATCCCCAGCTTGGCCTCCACTATATGCTCATTGGAAAGTCACGTCACCCAACTCCCAGATCTTGTAAGGGCATTTCAAGACAGCTACGCAGAGAGACGTGCTTGTGAGGCGCTACTCAAACGTAGACAAGACCTTAAGGTCTCCATTGATAATCTGGTACCCTCTATCATTAAGTCTCGGACTGCTCGTGATTCTGAACAAGGGAAGCTGTCTAATCTTGTTGCTGAGACTGATGATCTTCGCAAACAGATTGCTGACCTTCAAGCTGCTCTGGTTGTTAAAGAAGGTGAAGTTTCTGCTCAAAAGATTGTTGTTCAGAAAACTCAACAAATGGTAGCTGATGGCTGGAAGAATGTGGAGAAGATGGGTCTTGAATATAAAGCCTCTGCATCCAACGTGCCTACTTGGGAATCAAAGGCCAGAGATGCAAAGTACAAGGAGTCTGAGGTGATGACCATATGAAGCAGGATTCCAAATGTTAACTTCTAAGTTAGGCCGTTTTAAAACAATTATTTTGAGTTTCTTGGATAATTTCATTTCTCCTTTCATTTCTTTATACATTTTGAACGATTGTCTAGCACTATTTATTTTGGAAAGGTCCTAAACGGCCTTAAATTGCTATATGACTAAGGTTTTTGATTCTGAACGGTCTCCCATAAGGTAGGATAATACCTTTTAAGAAACCGTCCATTGATGGACTTTATAACATTTCCAGTAGATAACTCTTGGATAGAATATACCCCACCAGGTATTACTTTTAGTATTTTAAACGGTCCTTCCCAATTTGGGGACCACTTTCCGAACCTAGGATCTTTAGTCCCCAAAGGTAAGACAACTTTCCATACTATATCATCAACTGAGAAGGCCTTATATTTTACCTTTTTATTATAGGCCTTTGCTATTTTCTTTTTCTGGACCTCTATAGAATTTAAGGCCCTAAGTCTTTCTTCTGTCAAATTTTCTAACTCTAACAACATAGCCTCATTATACTCTGTTGGTAATAAATCATTTTGAAAGGCTATTCTCATTGAAGGTATTGTGACCTCCATTGGCAAAACGGCATCATGACCAAAGGTCAATGCATAAGGAGTAGTTTTTATGCTTTCCTTATACGAAGTCCTATAAGCCCATAAGACTTCAGATAATTGTGTATGCCATTGCCTTGGATTATCATCTAACATCTTACTCAAAATTTGTTTAATATTTTTATTTACGGCCTCAACTTGTCCATTGGCCTGTGCGTAATATGGAGTAGAATTAGTAAGTTTAATTCCATACTCTCTAGCAAAGGCTTTCATCTGGTCTCCCATAAAGGCCTTAGCTTGATCAGTATTAATGGTCTCAGGCAGTCCAAACCTATGAATAATATGCTCTTTGATAAATTCTATCACAGCATTTTGGTCTACTATTTTCATTGGTTTTGCCTCAGTCCATTTAGAAAAATAATCCGTAGCCACTATAATAAAGCAGTGCAAATTAGAGGAAGGAGGATATATTTTACCAATAACATCGATGGCCCAACCTCTAAAAGGCCATCGTTTTATAATATAATTTAAATCAGTGGAAGGTATATGTTGGATTTGGCCATGCTTTTGACAAGACTCACAACCTTTAGCAAATTTAATACAATCTCCTAAAACTGTAGGCCAGTAATATCCATACCTCCAAACGAGCCACCTCATTTTGATGCCAGCCTGGTGAGCTCCACAAATACCTTTATGAATTTCCCCCATCAACAGTAAGGCCTCAGAATCATTAACACATTTCAACAAAAGGCCTTCTTCTGTTTTTCTGAAAAGTTCTCCTGCATATATCACAAAATGAATAGCAAGCATTTTAATCTTTCTATCACAAGGCATACCTGGGTTAGTTAGCCTCCTTATTATTGATTCCCTCCAATCTTGTTGGCTTTCTTCAATATCATGTATTTCAAAATTTACTTCCCTGGTTTTGATAGAAGGTAATGCTTTCTTTTCTACCACCACGTTCCTTTTTGCTTGTCCTCCAGTGAGTTTAAGACCTGAAGCTAGCTGTGCTAACTCATTCGCATCTTCATTTTCTTCTCTTGGTTTATGTATCAAAACCACATCATCAAATGAATCAAGTAATTGGGAAGCAATAGAAAAGTATGGTAACAAAGCCCAACTATTACATTTGAATTTGCCTGCTAATTGATTCAAAATCAATTGTGAATCTCCAATAACTTCTATTGTTTTCACACCCATCTCATGCAATATTTCAAGGCCTATAATTAAGGCCTCATATTCGGCTTGATTGTTACTACATTCAAAATCGAATTGATAGGCATGTTCATATTTAACACCATTTGGAGATGTAATAACTATGCCAGCCCCAGACTTTCTTTCAGTCCTTGATCCATCAAATTCTAGTTTCCATGCCACGTGTTCTATCATCTCCAAATCTACCTCCACTTCTTTTATGACATCATTTGGATGGTCTGCTAAAAAGTCAGCAAGGACTTGGCCTTTCACTGCTTTCTGTGGCATATATTTTATTGCATAACCTGATATAGCAAATGCCCATCTTCCAATCCTACTTCTAGAAATAGGTCTTGATAGCATATACTTTACTAAATCGGTTTTGGATATAACGTACACAGTATTTGACATGAAGTAATGTTTAAGTTTATCCGCAGTGTAAAACAAAGAAAGACAAGCCTTTTCTATTGGAGAATATCTTTGTTCAGTACATGTAAAGGTCTTACTTAAATAATAAACGGCCTGTTCATGGCCTTGTTCATTTACTTGTGCTAACATTGCACCCAGAGACCTCTCTGCAGTTGACAAATAAAGCCTCAAACTCTTATGTGGTACTGGAGGGATTAAAACTGGAGGCTTCGTAAGATATTCCTTAATCTGGTCGAAGGCTTTCTGATGCTCGGCCTCCCATTTAAACTCCTCGCAGGCCTTGAGCTTTAACAAAGGTGAGAAAATAGAAGTTCTTCCTGAAAGATTAGATATAAACCGACGCAGAAAATTAATTTGACCCATAAACTTCTGTAACTCATTCTTATTCATAGGTGGTTTAACTTCCCTAATGGCCTTTGACTTATTTTTATCCACCTCTATGCCTCTTTGGTGAACTAAAAACCCAAGAAAGTTTCCAGCTCTAACTCCAAAGGCACATTTTGCTGGGTTCATCTTTAGTTTATATTTTCTCATTCTTTCGAAGGCCATTTTGAGATCTTTCAAATGATCAAGGTCTTCTTTCGATTTAAGTAGTATATCATCAATATAGACCTCGACGGATTTTCCTATTAAATCATGAAAAATAACATTCATTGCCTGCTGATATGTAGCTCCAGCATTAATAAGGCCAAATGACATTTTTACCCATGCATACATTCCTATAGCTCCTGGACATCTAAAGGCCGTTTTATGAACGTCCTATTCACTTATGAAGATCTGATTATAACCAGAGTGGCCGTCCATAAAAGATAAGATCTTATGGCCGGCTGCTCTGTCAACTAATAAATCAGCTATAGGCATAGGGTATTCATCCTTAGGGGTTGCAAGATTCAAGTTTCTAAAATCTATACATACCCTAAGTTTGCCATTTTTCTTAACTACTGGAACAATATTTGAAACCCACTCAGCATACCTTATTGGTTTGATGAAACCAGCTTTCAGCAGCCTCTCTATTTCCTCTTTGATATTCATGGTTACTTCCAAGGTCATCCTCCTTGGTGGTTGTTTGAAAGGCTTGAATCCAGGCTTTGTTGGTAAACGATGCTCCACCAATTTTCTGTCTAAGCCTGGCATTTCATGATAATCCCAAGCGAAACAATCCTGGAATTCTTTAAGAAGTTTGATGATCTCTTCCTTAGTGTCTTTTTCCAAAAGGCCGCTCACAAAGGTTGGCCTTTTATTTTGGTCATCCCCCAAATTAATTTCTTCTAGTGGATCTTGGACCTCTGCTCTGAGGTCTTGTAGTTGTGCAGGTTCCACTTCAAGATCTTTCAAACCGAAACTGTCTTCTTTCATGACTTCAACATCTTCTTCTAGTATACATTCAGCCTCTGATATTTCGCATAGGCTTTCCTCTTTGTTATATACCAACAGTTTATTGAAAAGGTCTCGAATTAAACCTTTTCGTTGATCTTCAAATAGTCTGCAATTCATGGGATCTCTTCTATATTGCAGCTTGACAACGGCTGGTCAAGTAAAATCGCCTCAAGCCTTGTTGTCTCTTGTATCACTCTTTCCACTGCCCTTTTTGAGAAAAGGTCAATTGCTGTGGTCATTTCTTTGGGTTTCCCTTCTTTGTCAGTACCTATGAATTTGATTGGACCCACGTCTCCCCCATATAGATGAGCTTCTGCCGCATTGGATCCTGCAATAAAAGGTCTCTGGTCTGCCCATACTACTTCTACTTTGCTGCCGTTCCATAAGATCAAGAACTGATGCAGAGATGAAGGAACGCACCAATTGGAATGAATCCAATCCCTGCCAAGAAGTGCATTATACGATGCAGTTGAATCTACCACAAAAAAGGCAGATAAACATTCCCTATTTCCAACCGCTAAGACCACTGGGAGAACTCCCTTGGTCTTTGTAACTCCACCAGAAAAATTTGCAACTGTCACATCTGTAGGTATAAGATCTGATTCTGTCTTACCAAGCTTTTTCAAACTTGTACTTGGAAGAATGTTGACAGCTGCTCCGTTATCCACCAAAACCCTCTGCATAGGTCTCCCATCCATATGAACATTGATGAAAAGAGGCCTTAGGTGTTGAGTCATTTTCTCTGATGGTTTTTCAAACACTATATTCTCTGACCTTTCTATTTCTCCATCTTCATTGACCATTTCCACTTCTTCGATGACCACCGATGTACCCTTTGGCCTATGTTCTTCTTTCTCAATTTCGATGGGTTCCTCATCCTCTCTTGCTTGAAAGATTAATGGCAAAGTAAATGCCATGTTGCAACCCATCACTGGTGGAAGACTTCCAAATTGTAGCAAGAAATTGTCTTCATCACTGTCTAGCTTTAAACTTGTGTCGTCTTCATCATTTTCCACCATAAGGCCTTCCTGAGTCTCCGGTTGTCTGATTGTCTCGCCCGATTGTGAGGAAAGACCTTGATCTTTATTAGTTGTTAAACCAAAAGATCTGTCTTCTATCTCTTCAAGTGTCGAAATGATCCCTTTTGTAACGGTCTTCATCTCCACATTGTCGCCTTTTGAGACCTCTCGAACTTTCCTGTGGTCTCCATTAACAGTTACAGTTAGATTTTTACGTACCTCACTTGCGCCAAAATTCGAAGATGTTTAAAAAGATCTTCTGTACTCTGCCCTTCTTCTCTGAAACCTCCTCTTTTGCGTCCTGGTAAAAGGACATGGGAACTTAGGGTGTTCCAACCTGGTCCATACTCCTTCCCTAGTTAAAGGAGGTCTGATCATTCTTGATTTTTGGTTAGTAACAACCCCCTGAGGCCTCTGTACTGGAACTTTTGGTACCCATCTTTTCTGGACACGAGGAAAGCCGTGGTGTCCTTGAGATCTCTGAAAATGATAAGGCCTCATGAAAGGCCTTGGACGGGTTTCCAGATTCAAAGAATTATGGCAGTTGCAACAAATCTGAGGTCTGGTAGGTTTTGGAATGAAGGGAACTCTCGGAGATTGAAAGTTCCAAGGTCTCTCGTTCCTGAACCAACGTTGCTGGAAATGTGGGAGATTTCTCGGATAATGATTTTGCATTTGGTTCCTCGACAAAGATCTTAAATCAGTTAAAGCTACGGCAATCTCAGCTATTGGGAACGGATCAGTGTCTACTGCCATGGCTTCTTTGTCCTTCTCTGGGAATCTTAAAAGGCCTTTGTCAATGCAATCCTGTATTACATGTCGGAAAACAACACAATTGTTAGTATCATGAGACCTTGTCGCATGCCATTTACAGAAATCCCCGGTTTCACGACCAGGAAGTTTATGGCCATCTAAAAGCCTGATAAATTTTCCGGTCAATAAGTGGTCAAATATCTCTGATGCTTTTGATAAATCGAATGAAAATTTTCGTTTAACATCCATGAGATTTTTCCTAACTTTTATGTCATGAGGGGCCTCCATATCTTTTTTCTTTAAGGCCTGACAAACAAAAGGTTTCCTAGCAATAACTTCGGCCAGATCTACTTCAAAATTCGGGTCATGATAATATGTCCCAAACGAAGAGGCTTTTCTCTGATCTTCTTCCCTCAAGAGCCTCTCATATCTAGACGCTCTAGCAGATAATTCAAAAAGGTCTTCGAAGTCCATGCCTTCGAATTTTTTTCGTAATTCTAGTTCAAGGCCATTTTGAGCGAGTTTGACAAACTCTTGCTCGGGTAAGTAGACAGTGCATCTATTTCTGGCCTTTTTAAACCTTGATATGTATTGTTCTGCACTCTCACCTGATAACTGTCTAAACTTAGACAAATCGGCCATTGTTATTTCAGGTTCAGACCTATAGAATTGCATATGAAAACGCTCTTCCATTTGCCTCCAATTTAGAATTGAATTTGGAGGAAGACTTATATACCAGGTGAAAGCTGTTCCAGTCAAAGAATTGCCAAAAAGTCTCAATTTTAAGTTGTCATTGGCCGAAACCTCACCACACTGTATGGTAAAACGACCAATGTGCTCAATAGTGGACTGACCACCTTCCCCTGAAAACAAAGTGAATTCAGGTACCTTATAACCTCTAGGAAAGTCATTGCACTGGTCTATCCATTCAGGATATGGCTTTCTGTACAAAGGCCTTACAATTCTTCTCTGATTACCTGCAGCAAGGCATTCTTGAACTATGTTAACAATGTCATTACGGTCAGGTGTATTACCTCTGTTAATATTTTCAAAAGGTCTTTCAGAGGTAAATGTCGGATTTTGAAAAATCTCGTAAGGCCTCCCACCAGCAATGTTATTAAACGTACGTCCATTTTGCCCCCCGGGTAATTGGTTCGTAAAGTCATTCATGTTAGTAGGCCTAGGTCTAAAGTCATCATCAGTCAAAGTATTTAGACCTTGATTTCCTCTTGTGTTTTGCCCCCCAGGCGTATTAATAAACAATGGTTGTTTACCAATATTTTTTGACCCACAATCAGGCCCTAGATGAGGCCTTCTAGTTGCAGTGTGTGATCCTTCAAAGTTTGAACGATCAAGTTGGCCATTTCTCAAAGGAGGTGGAACGTATGGCCTTTCATCCTCTACAGGACTGACTATTGGTGGGATAGGGGTAGATGAAGCAAGTTTAAGACCTTGGTTGCTAGACTCACCTTTCTCTGTTACATTTATTCCTGATTCTGAGGCTTTTTCTGCAGAAACATGAATTTTAAAAGCCTCTTGATCATTTGAACCACATGGTCGATTATTATCCCCCACTGTTTTCTTCATAAGACTTGTCATAATCTCAAAAAATTCTTTTTGTTGTTTAGATAGACTTTCACTCAACTTTTCAAACTGCAGGGACAAGACTTCGGTCATACGGTTAGGTATGTCCAGAATGGCCTTATACATATCATTTTGACTAATTTCTAACAGAGTTTTCCTCCTCTTGAGAACCATCCGAAGATGTTCCATGACTTTCATTCGGATTAGTCATTGATCTTGTAACAGGTCTATTAGTTATTCAACACAAAGTGGTCCCACCGGGCGTGCCAAAAAGGTGTTCCTGGTGTAAATGCTGCGGTCTTGAGACCTCTGGTGTAAGGTCTTGATGC
>JAESVK010064704.1:0-14167 GCA_017140935.1 Hamamelis virginiana
ATGCAAATACAGTTGATGTGGAGAAAAAAATAGAAAAAATAATTTAATGAAAATAGAAACAATACAATGAAGCTCTAATTTGATAAAAATATATATATATAGAAAGTCAAAAGTGGAGAATAAATTAATAAAATCAAATCAAATATACAAAAAAAAATAATAAAATATGGCATGAACCGATAAAAAAGAGATAAAACGAGTGAATTAAGGATAGAAGAGAATGATGGAAGGAAGACCTCTAAGGGCCGCCACGTAAGACAAACTGAGTTTTATATAATAAAGATACACGCACTCTGGGGGGTGCAATTTTATTTTATTTATTTATTTTTATTTTTTTGTTGTTGTTGTCGTCATCGTCGTGGTCAAAAAGAGTGCAATATGGGCTCGGTAAATTCGTAAGCCAATTCAATCCATTCAATTCAATTTGGGTTGGACCCGAACTCAATTAAATTTGAACCAGACTATTTTATTTTTGGAGAATCGATAAATTTGATTCGATTCGATTCTTAGCCCAATAATTTTGGGAATATTTGACCCAACCCGAAATCCGAATTAATTTGAAACCGATCCGTGGATTTGCCTACTAAAATATATTAGAATTATTATTTTATATATCATATGTCATATGATATGACTTACGAATAATTTTATACCAAACTCTTTCATGAAATGACTTGCAACGTAGTGTTAATGTAATAATTTTATATCAATTATAACATCATGTCACAAGTGATATATCTTAACAATTTTACATTATTTAAAGAGAAAATTGGCCAAAGGTCTTCTAAAAGAAAATTTTCATGCCAAAAGTTATCTCAAATGATTTTTTAAGTCAAAAGTCATTTTGGTATGATTTGGACAGAAATACCCCTCCTTTCCCGAACAACCATCACAGCCGCCTACACCTTAACCTAGAATTTACTACGCTGAACCCCAAAATTCACTACGCTGGAAATGTATTTCACTATGCCGGAAACATAAAATATTTATAGGCATAGAACGAATGGCACTCCTAAAAAGAGTTTATTTGGAATTTTCAAAAACATATTTAAATTTATAGAATAATTGAATTTTAGCAAATAAAGGTAAAATAAAAATGAGCTATACTCATTTCCTATCTAATGGTCTATTATATGATGCACCTTATGTAAAATTGTTTAAGTTGGATGTGCTAAGAATCAATTGCAAAATAGATTTTAAAAATCTACAGTTGGATTAGATGCTCTTTTTATGTTCATGCATGTAAAAAATCACAACGATCTAACATTAATTTTCAAAAAATGTCACTGTAAAGAGTCATGGCTTTTTTATTTTTAAAAATATTATCAATTTTTTATAGTTAATTTTTTTCAAAAATTGGCATGTGGGTCAATACGATTTTTGGCATATATTACATGCATGAAAACGAGCATTTAATCGAACAATAAGTTTTTGAAAATACATTTTGTAATGGGCCTTAACCAGATAATCTTAAAGGTACAGCTGATAATAGACTTGCTGCATTTTCAATAAATCAAAATTTAATATCTGCTGTACAACTTCAAAAAACTACACCCGTAGAATTCAACAGGGTTGATTGCTTTTATTTACACAACCAAGTACATTTATAAATTTTCCTATTTCCCCCAAACGTTATTGAGATTGATTCTATGGGTTGCACCAATTAGGCTTGTCTTGCATTTAAAATGACTAGCTTAAGATCGAGTATTCTTCTAAGACCAATTGAATGAGTTGTCAGGCATGAAAGCTCAACAACACAAAGGACACTGAGTCACTGATACAACCCCAGGTTTAGTTCCAACCCAAAAATAAACTAGAGTTAAAGAGTTCAAATTTTATCGTTAATGAATATATAATTATATATATATATTCGGTTTTGTTCATTGGGTTCGGGTTGGGACCAAAATGAATTGAATTTGATCCGGTCTTGGACTCCTGTTCTATTTTTTGGAGAACCGATAAATTTAGTTTGATTCTTTGTTCAATGAATTTGGGAATCGATTCAATCCGAAATTCAAATCAAATTGAAACCAAATCGAGGATTGATCCTTATAATCGGCCCAAGAAATCCATCCGTGGAACCTCCTATTATATATTATATGTCATATGTGTTATAAATGGGCCTGGCATGATATTGTCCGCTTTGGCACTACTGGACTTCACGGGTTTAAAACGCGTCATACTAGGTGAAGGGTCACCCTTCCATTTAAACCCGCTCAATGGATTGTGTGGAATTGATGTGGGATCTTTAGGATCACAACACACCCCCCATCACGATCGTGCTGATAACGTGTTATAAATGGGCCTACTGGGCCTCACGAGTTTAAAATGCGTCATACTAGATGAAGGGTCACCCCCATTTAAACCCGCTCAATGGATTGTGTGGGAGCAATGTGGGATCTTCAGGATCACAACAATATGTAATATTCTTATTCACTAGAGCATTGTAGTACAATTCACATAGCTACATCGAATTAAATAAAAAGAATGGTAAACAATAATTAGAAATTTACTTAATTTTGGGTACATGCCCATTTGTATGAAAAGTCTTAAAAAGAAGCTTGGTCCTTCACTTTATAAATTTTCAAAGAGAATAAATGAAATAACATAACGGAAGAAAACATGTCATTTATCAAACTACATTCAATGACTTAATGGTTCATTTGAAAGTTTTTTTATTTTATTTTTAAGTTGAAACCCATGGAATCACTCCGAATTGAATTAGGGCTGGAACCAAACCGAATTGAATTCTGAATTGGTATGACCGGATTGGATAATTGGTTCGGTTCCAAATTTCACCATAATTGGACCGACCTGGACCAAGTTGCATTTTTTCCCCCTGAGTGTGGCCTTGTAGCTCGATTGACAAATCATGCCACACTTTTTTTTTTTGATTCCGAGCAATAGAAACCTATCCTTATCTTAAACTCTCCAATATTAATTAACAAATGGATTTGATCCATTTTAATGAACTTAAACTTAATAATTATTCTCTAAAATTGGGAATACACATCATTAAGTTATGAGGGCATGTGTTAGAGTTAAAAATGCACAAGGCAATCATGTAGTAATGTTATACATATATCCAAGGCATGACAAATTTGATTGAAAGGGTGACGAGTTACGAAAAGAAATAAATAATGTAGGTTGATATGATAAAAGACAAATATCATACTTGATGGAATGCGGTCTAGCAACTTTAAACATGAAAAAGGAAAATAATCATCTTCTCAAATATATGATATATGAACATGAGTTTTGCTTCAGTGGTTCAACTCTCTTTTTATGAGATGAGGTCTTGGGTTGCTTCCCTCCCCCATTAACAACTACCAACTAATTCTATTAATGTATATCGTATAGTTTTTTTTTTTTTTTTTTTTTTTTTTAAATCGATGTAAAAAGTAATGGCATTACCAATTTTTTAAAGTTCGGATCGTTTATTGAATCGAACAAGTGACTGAGTTAAGGGTCAACCAGGTTAACTGTTTCAATCGTTGGGTCAACCAGATTTAACCATGGCATCATCATGATGTCATAAATAAATTATTTATTTATTTATTAGAGCAAAAGCTGCAAAACATATTCAAAATATATTTTTTTTTTAAATGTTTGTGCAATCAATTCGTATATTTGAATGTATGTGTAGTAACCAAAATTGAAATTTGATGATTACTCTTAATCAATCATTATTATATTTTTTTTTTAAATGTAAGATAAGAATATTTGTAATATTAAATTGGATACCTTGGGTCTCTTTTTGCTATTTGGGGATTTTTTAGACTAATTTATCTTTTTTAACCTTCTTGTTGGCTTTAAGAGGCTTTAAAAAGATAGGAGCTATTTTAGTAATTTCAGCACTTTTTTATTTTTTTACTAAAACCTGATCGATTATCCTAACCTACCAATAAACCTGTAAACCAACATGTTCAACCGCCGGATTGACTGGTTTTTACTAAATAGACCGGTTTTCATTAGAAATGGATTTTAGGGGATTGAACCATCCTGTGAGGCACCCGGTTTTCGATTCGACCAGTTGAACAGACTGATCCGGTCCATGTTTTAAAACGTTATTTTCTATAGTGAAGATTTTTAAAATACATTTTACAATGGGCCTTAAAACAGATACTCTTAATACATCCGATAATAGATTCCCTGCATTTTCAATAAATCAAAATTTAATAGTTGTTATACAAGTTCAAAAATCTACACCTGAATTTAGAATTCAACGATTTGATTTAAAGATGGTTGAATAGTGCAGTGGATTAAAGCATAGACTTATGCTCCATTTGGTAGGAGGGATGGAAAAATGGAAAGAAGAAAAGTATGAGAGATGAAGTTTCCTTCCTCAAATAAGGGAGATCCTATTTTTTTAATGTGTGTTTGGTACGATGAATAAAAGAGTGGGGTCATTCATTCTATGTGTTTGGTATGGAGTTTGGTTTTGGTGCTCGGCGAAGCAAACCAAGCAGGCCTGCTCATGAAATGGAGATGGCGGCACGTTAGTTTCCAAGTGAATCCAACGACTCACATCAAGTCAGCCCAAAATGGCATCGTTGTGATCGAGTCTGGTGTGAAAAAAATAATGTTGTTAGGCGTTAACTTGGGTAGCCAAAAGTACAAGATAATTGCGTCATTTTGGGATTGACTTGCTGTGGGCCGTTGGATTTGCTTGAAAGTTGACGTGCCACCATCTCCACGCCCTGAACAGGCCTGCTTGGTTTTCTTCGCCGAGCTCCAAAACAGGACTTGTTTGGCATGTAAGGAGAGGGAAAATGATTGAATACATGAAATTACTATTTTACCCTCACATAAAAAAGCAAGGATGGCTTGTAAATGTTGTTCATACAATAGGCAATGTTATCTTTTCACAAAAAAAAAAAACAACTATTCCCTTTGTTTATCAGCCCAATTTTAGGGGTGTACATCCGCCAGTTTGGTTGGTCTATACCTCATTTTATGAACCAAACCAATAACTTTGGTTTGAGGAAAATGAAAACCATTAGGGACCGTGGCACTCATGATAACCAACCAAAATAGGGGATGTTTTTCGGCTTGGTTCGGTCAGTTTAATCGGTTTTGAATTGAAAGGGTTGCAATATCTGCTCCCTATTTTCAGTTGAAGTTAAACTATCGTGCCTACCTTTTGGGTTGGGCCAGATAGTAAGTTCCCAAGCTTAGGTATGCCTACCTTTAGAAGCAATGAAACAACCTTGCAGTGGATGAGAAATTCTAGGTGGTTAACTTATGATGCTTGGTCAATCTCTAGCAAATAAATAAATAAAATACTGCTACAATTCTTTGTATCCACACAAACTGTTTGGAAGAGAAAGCACCAACATAATAATGATACCTAACAAAGCCAAACTACTAACAAACTCAATTTACATAAATTACTAAGAAGTAAAAGCAAAATGGAAGATATAAGCTTCACTGTAATGCTTAGAATCAATGTATCGAAGCCTAGTACATTATAACTAATGATACCTCAAAGTTTACAAGAATAATACTTTTGGGTGGCCTTATTGCTACTTTCCTCCCGTGTAAAGGCTGCAATAACTTTGGAGAAACAGTGATAGATTGCGTAACTGAACTCTGGGCATAACCATGAGAAGTGAAGATAAGTTTCAAAAGCAGTCAGTTTAGAAAACAAATTGAGATCACAACAGTATCATTTTAAGTGCTTAAAGTTGAACAATTTAAGAAGGCAGGAAAAATGAGAAATAAATAACCAATAAGAAAAATAAATAACTAATAAAAAGAGTGAGGACTCAAATAAAATTAGGACATAATGACTATATGTCATATGAGTATATGTTTTAAATAAATGAATTCGGCCGGTTCGGTGCACCGGTCGGTTCTAATATGCCAAACCGATAACCAAACCAATTGACCGGTTTTTCTAATTCCCTTAACTGTTGAAAATCATGATAAATTAAAAGCCAACCAAATAGGCCGGTTTGGTTTGGATTTGGTCGGTTCAATCGGTCCGGTCGGTTCTTCAACACCCCGCCAATTTTGAGCTGACGGAAAAAAGCTCCTTTTCCCCCTCTCTTCCCCACATTCTTTCTTCCTCTTCCCTCTACTCCCATACCAAACATGCAATTAGATTTGGGTTACCAGCTGAAAAGCGCCATTTTTTTTTTTTGGCAGAGTTCTTCAATTCAAACAAATGCCAAAACGAGAAGAAAGGAACAAAGTCTTATCTTGAAAGGTCTAAACAGTTGAGAGAGAGAGAGAGAGAGAGAGATTGGCAGAGGAGAATTTAATCCTCGCATTGAATGCTCCCAACGAACCAAAAGTGGTTGAATTCAATACTAGCAGCAACCTGGTCCCCTTCTCTGGGTAAGTTGACGCAATTTACTTCCTTATTCTTCCATTTACACACTCTCAAATTCGAATTCATCTCCAAGTCCTTCAATCAAAACAACCCCACTATAAATCTCTTTCTCTCCGTGTGTGTGTGTCTGTGCATTACACTTTTTATTTATTTTAAATATTGTTCTTTTTTTTTTTCTTTCTTTTTTTTGTAATGCCCGTCTTCCAATACCATCACATAATCTCTGTCGGATTTTATTTGTCTCGCATTTCCATTACTTCTTCTTAGTCTCTGAATACTACATATAATATTATATTATATGGAAGAAGAAGTTGAAGGATTTGGATCTACTGTAAAAACTTTGTAAGAAGTATAATGGATGGCTTTAGTGTAGTTGAGGACGAAGAAGCAACTGGGAGGAGTGCAAATGGTGATTCTTATGCATGTTCACAACTTCATGCCCAACACAGGCGCTCTAAGAGGTGCATTTTCGTGCTTTCGTTCATATATATATATAATTTTTTTCATATGATAGCTCAAAGTGGGTAGCCATAGAATGAGACGTATAATAAAATTTTTGGGAGTTGGAGGATTTTGATGAAATGGGTATTTGCATTTCTATATATTTCTATATCTGTGTTTGTGTGTTTGTTTTCGTTTTTTTCAGGGTTTTTATTTATTATTATTATTATTATTATTATTATTATTATTATTATAAATTCTTACGTTGAAGTTGGGTTGTTACTATAAAATCTCAGTATAGGTCCTTTTTTCCCCCTCCTTTCTAATTCACGAAAAATATATTGTTTATAGGGACTACCTCAGAGTTCCTCTTTTTTGGGGTGATGAGCTAGTCGTGTATGGGAAACACATGAATCTCGCGTACCAATTTAGATTTGATCAATTTTTCAGGCCTATTTGGTTGCTGCATTGAAATTGGAGGGCTGTATTGTGTCAACATAGTATTTGAAGGCAGAAATCCTTTAATATACAATGGGACCATTGGAGATAATTGGAGTCCTCACACCCATTAATGATATGAGACAAGTCTTAAGATTTCATGAATTTCTACCATTTAAAATTTTCATGGTCATTTGTGTTCATACCTGCCATTTTTTTGTCTTATTATTATTATTATTATTATTATGTGTTGGCCCTATTCACGATGATGGACTGGTGTATACCATTGGTATATAGAACACAATTGGGGCAACTCGATTTCCATGGGATGTCCTAATGTGCCCTTTGTGATTGGTGGCAAAACCAGACATTGAGTGCATGGTGACAATGTATGCCCACATCATATTCTCCATCAGTTCCTTTTTCTATTCGTTTAGTTGTGGCCTTGTAGTTTTCCAGTTGATTTTTCAAGGCAGTGGGGAAAGACAAGAAGACCTATAACTCAGCAGAAGATATGGCTCTAGAGACAGTGCTTTGGTGAAAAAACTTGTATAATTGACCCCATATAGTTCGGATAAGGTTTTATTGAGTTGTGTTGAGCAATTGTCATTTATCATTTGTTATTTCCACAACACATAGTATCATAAGATTAAGGTGTATGTCTTTTGACACTTTTCAACAAGATTATGGTTTTTCTTTCAGTGCATCTGACAGGAACTTGAATGTTTCAAGAACTAAAGTTTTGCATTCCATACAGAAGGACCTGAAGGAATCACATGTGAGACTGCAAATCTCAATAAATGTTAATTCGTAATTATCTCATGTTAGTTTTTCATTTGCAAGCTCTAACAATGAGTAAATTCATAGATGACCAGCATTGTATGGTCATATATTGTAATGATAAATTGATAATGTTAACTTGTAATGAGGATATTTACCCATTATTTTTATTTCATTGAATTTAACAGGGATTGGCTCCTTCACCGAGGACTTATGGGGCACAGAGTCCTCTTCATGAACATACCATTGATAACACAAATAATTCACCAAACCACCGAGTTTCCTTGGAGACAGATGTAAGCATAGAAGCTGGATATCCATCTTTCTTTGCATTAAGATGTAGGGTTATATAGTTATATGAATATGAGTCTTTCTCTACATTGAAATGTGGAATTACATTAATCTGTTTTTGTGTTTATTCTCACTTATTCCTATTAAATTGAAAATGTAGATTTTTTTTTTTATAAAAATCCTTAAGGTGTTTGGAAGAGTCATGAGAAGTCAAAATTTAAAATCTGAAGTGCTAGTGCATTAAATTACATGTCTCTCATTTACGAGGTTGTTGGAATGTCAAATTAGTATTGTGGAAGAAGAGTTGCACAGCTCCCTTATTTTAGGCTGGTGAAGCCATCTTTTTTTTTGGTTATAAAATATTTCTGTTTAATATGAAGAAAAGATAAGGAGAAAGGGGAAGAAAGGATGAAAGAGGGAATAAGGGAAGAAAGAGGGAAGAGTGTCATCTTCACCAGTTTTTCAAGCTTATTGGACAAGGTCCTAGGTTATTTCTCTTCACATTGAAGGGTTTTTCACATTAATCTTAGTGTGCTATTCTTGCTTGCTCGATAATTTTTTTATTTGATTCTTGTTTACAAGGCCTAAATATTCAATAAGGAGCTGAAATGTGGCATCCTAATTTGGTTGTATATGGCACTTAAGTCCAACTATTAAGAGTTCATTTGGGCTTAAGGTCTCTCTAAGTTTATATGAGGCTGAGGCCTCTTCTTTAATAAAAGTTTATTGGGCATTGAGGGAACAGGGGCATGAGGAAATTTTGATACCTCAGTGGCCTGTTCCTTATCTTTTCTCTGCACCTGATGCTTCAATAGGAATTTATTTTGGCTTATGCCCCCTCTCTTTCAATAAGATTTTGTCAGGGCCTGATCTCTTCCTTACTAAGAGCTTAATAGGCATCAAAGCAATAAGGATATGATGAAATTCAACACCTTAGGGCCTGACCCTTACCTTTTCTTTACACCCTACTAGTTGAAGGCTTATCCGAACTAGTGGCAGGACCTAAGAGGTTCTAATTAGAGCTCGACGTAGGCTAGGCATTGAAATATGCCACCTTGGCTCATTCATTCGGAATAGTTTGAGGGTCTTGGATTAATGTTTAGAGTGAGGACTAATTGAGTTATTTGAGGAGCTCGCCTCCATAGCTAAGGCAGCATGCCTTTTGCCTTAGTCACCATGGGGGGAATGAGTTTCATATTGTCCTCTAAACACATGCCACGCTCAATGTGGGCTCCTTGAATGTGCCTACTCATGGACCTTTCAACTATACAAGCCTACAGGTACTATGAGTGGGAAGGGTTCTCATTGGCTTGAAGGTTCAAACAATACAGTTTTGCTAATTGGGCCTCTGAATCCGTGGATAAAAGCCATTAATGGCTTATTTAAAAGGACTAAAAATTCTTGAGGTTGGATGCTCTGAAATTGATATTATTCTCTCATTTGAAAACTTCCAAGGGCTAAGAATATTCCCACTCTTTCTACCCCTTTTCTTACTGCCACACCTCAAAAGTCTTCCTTGGTTGTCATGCTCATCCCTCCGCAGCACATCAACTCAAATGTGCTATCCCTTTCCTATCACATCAACTCAGATGTCACAAGCTTGAATAGTTTCACCTCACTCGCTCCCTACAAGGACCTACCTACCTATCACCTTTTAACAATTCTATTTTGTGTCCATTGATAAGCATATACGAGGGACCTATGGCAAGTGGTGGGAGCATTTGGTTGATATAGAAAGCAAAAATGGATGATATCCTGTATTGTAAGGACTTGTATGGATCATTAGAAGGTAATTAGGCTAAATAAAAAACACAAGCAATGATGAATGGAAAAAGGTTTTACTCGAAAGCTATTGGGTTTATTTACTACTGGCTTGCTGATAATGTTTTTCACTAATTATCCATTGAAACCTCAGCACTTTCTCTTAAAAGGAAAGCAGTTGGGCTTTAATGAAAGAAAACATCAAGGAACAAAACTTTGTAGTTAGAAGCTTGGGAACTTTTAATGCCAAGAAGGGAATTCGATCTGAGAGCTCTTAGATGAGATGCAAAGTGTAGTGAGCCAACTCTTGTCCATGAAGAGTGTGCCTGATGATAATGCTTCTACATTCCTTATTGAAAGTTGGGGGACATTCATGGTGATTTTAGTAACTTAGCTCTAGATGGGATTGACATCATGAGCCAGTTAGCCACGTAATACTGAGTTTGTTGAATGAAAAGACATGAAGGAAATTCTTGGGTTCTTCTCTATAGAAAAAGACAGATATGTTTCTCTAAAACTGTTTTTGATCCACTTCATAGGGACTTCACATATCTCAAATCTACCCTTGATAAATGACTTTGCTTAAAACATTATGGATGTTCACATTATCTGCCCTTCTTATGGAGTTCACTTGACTTGAAAACTGTTGGGTTCACCAAGTAACCATTGAAATCTTGGCACTTTCTCTTTAAAAGAAATGAGTGGGGCTCTATTAAAAGGAAACATCAAGGAACAAGCTTTTTCTAGTTAGAAGCTTTGGAACTTTAAATGCCAGGAAGGGAATTCTATCTTAGAGCTCTTAGATGAGATGCAAAGTGCAGTGAGCCAACTATTATCTGTGAAGAGTATGCCTGATGATGACTTGGACGGTTTGCTGATTCAACATTCCTTATTGACAGTTGGGGGATTTTCATAGTGATTTTAGTAACTTAGCTCTGGATGAGATTGGCACCATAAGCCACGTAATAGGGAGTTTGTAGAATGAAGAGATGCGGAGGAAATTCTTGGGTTCTTCTCCATAGAAAAAGTCTGATATGTTTCTTTAAATCTGTTTTTGGTCCACTCCATATGGACTTCTCATGTCTCTATTCTGCCCTTGATAGATGACTTCGCTTAAAACATTATAGATGTTCAGATTATCTCTCAAATCTGCCTTTAACAATTGATCAGTTAATGCATGCAAATGAACTTTTTCTTTTGTCTTCCCACGGTGGAAAAGAGATTCCAAAACCTAGTTGCTTCATTGTAATCTTGACATTTCTATTTCTGATATTTCAATAACTACAGTGCAAATGTTGAATTGGCTAAACATAAAATAAAAATAATTGTAGAAAACTATTATGTTAGTTTAAGAATTTCTATGATATCCATCCTTGAAAAATGACTTTGCTAAATGATTCATGTAACTTTCTAGTGAATGGGCATAATTGTTTATTTTCTCGTTTTTGCCTTCTCCTTAATGGATTGATTGTCCAACTGAATGTGCCTTCAATGAAATACTAAATTCTAGATTAGAAGAGATACGTGGTTATTTGATTTTCTCCTTGAAGATTCATCTATAAGCCTCTGAAATGTCAGTTCTCCTTAGGGGTCATCAGCGACATCTACTCCAAATACAATTTCACATTGGGTGGTAATCAGTTCACTCTACATCTTTCTACCAGAGTAGGGATGGCAATTTAGCTCGAATAATAGGAGCTCCGCCCCAGCTCGACCCTATTGGGGGAAAAAATTGAAAACCATATACAGTTTTTGCTGGCATATGGGTTAAGGCTGCCCCGCCCCGAATATCTAAGTGCAGTGCTTGAAATTCCTTTTTCTTTATTCGCAATATTTAGTGTTTCAGGATTTTTTTTCCCCTTTTTCTCACCTTGTGCGCGCGCGTGTGTTTTAACTATGAATACTTGTAATTCATGATTGAAATTAATTGTATTGAGATTATGGTTAGGGTTCATTCCCAAAAATAGGTATTAAAGTTAAAATATTATATTTTAATTTATTCCTCAGACTTGGTGGGAACCCGCCCCGCCCCATAATGAGTCGGGATTGGGATGAGTTTGGGGAAAAGTTTTCACTCACGGAATGGGTTGGGAAAGGGAAAACCTGCCCTGCTGACGTTTCTATACCACAGCTTGTTTCTCATTCATCTAAAGGATGCGGTCGAAGGTAAAATACTGAGTTCTAAATATGCAAAAGTGGAGAATCCTGCACACTTGATTTTAGTGGATGAAGAGTTATTTAAGTTCCCATTAATTATGAACAACCTTTACTGGAAGACCTGAGATATCTGAACAGATCCATGTAGAACACTGACAAGCTCTGGCTCATTGGGTTTGAGTGATGTGAGATTATGTGAGAGGTCATGTATTCAAATCATCATAATGGAGTTCTTATCTCTACCAAATTAAAAATGAGAAAACAAAAAGGGTCCAAGAAAACTAATTGGCACAAACAGCTCAAGGTCCTCAAACAAGTTCTACTTTAGATCACCTACAACTTTCATGTAAAAAGTTTACACTCAAACTAGTAAGGGATCTAGCATATAATAGATTTTTTTTTTCAGTTATTGAATTGCCAGATGGTGCTTATTTCTAGGCTATATGGAAGTAATACTTCTGCACAATATTATTTGCTGTGAATTTCTGTGGTGAA
Source organism: Hamamelis virginiana (assembly GCA_017140935.1). Lineage (NCBI taxonomy): Eukaryota > Viridiplantae > Streptophyta > Magnoliopsida > Saxifragales > Hamamelidaceae > Hamamelis > Hamamelis virginiana. The sequence goes on from JAESVK010064704.1 coordinate 12,701, forward strand.
CTGCACAGAATCATTTAAGAATTTGTGCGAAAATTATCATCCTCATGAAGAATTTGCTGCATAAAAAATATAAAAAAATTACACATGTTTTAATAGGAGATACATCTTGACAAAACTGATTTGTCTGTATTATGTGAGAATTTATGCTTACGAAAGAATATGGCATGCATGACCTTGTCAGTGCTGAATGCCCAAAACCTCTAAGATTCAAAAACTATTTATTTCCAAAATAATTTTTAGCTACAGCGTAGCTCTGCCCATAAAATTCCCTCCTCAAATAGTGTATTACTTTGCAGATTGAGCAGCTCCAATTGCGTTTGCAGCAAGAGAAATCTATGCGCATTATGCTTGAGAGAGCAATGGGTAGAGCTTCTAGTACATTGTCTCCAGGACATAGGCATTTTGCCTCTCAGGTAAATTTGATAACTCAATCTCAAAGAGCATTTTCTAAGTTCAATTTTTCTGCTTTATGAAATGTTTACGATATGAATTAAAGAATTATCAACAGCAAATAGTATTTTTTCTTATTCCACAAAGCTTGAACCTTCACATTTCTTATTCATTCAGCATCTTGATGGTGCCATGCAGAAATTTATGTTCTAACTCCTCTTTAGCCAGTGTACTTAAAAATCAGCATCATTGATTGATCTTGATTTTTACTTATCCTATGAGTGGGTGCATAATATGCATTGTTTTAACAACATCAGGGACAGCTGCACCAATTAATTGATGGCAATGGTTAACTTGATCCCAATGATTGTTTTTGTTCTCCTATATGGGATCATCCCAATTGAAGGGTTACGTGTGTAAACCCTGCAAATGGAACATAACTGAGGAAGCATGAAATTTGATGCAGTGTTGTGTAGTCCAGGAACCCTTCTTTACTCAAAATCTCCTGCTGAGTTCAAATTCTCTCAGTCCATCTTGTATGATTTTAGAGAATGGTGCAACAGGAGCGGAAACTGTAACCCATCAGGGCAGTTTCATACTTTCATCACTTCTCAGGAAAGTTGGGAGTTTTTGTTAATGCATTTGAACATCTTCCATTGAATGTTTTGGTTGATCCTCTCTACGTTGCTACAGATTGGGTTATATAGTACAAGGATACTTCCCTAATACCGAAAAGATTTTCTCATTAGTGTAGTTTGATAAATTCGGCAACATGTACTTCTCGATTTTGTTATTATATGTGTTCAATGTATTTTGCACTGTGTCTTTTCTCCTTCTATTTGTAAGCCACAATTATGGTGAGCTAAATAGAAAATTAAACCCCTAAATGGGCTAATTTCAGACAAAGGAGTTGATTGCTGAGATTGAGCTACTTGAAGAAGAGGTTGCAAACCGTGAGCAGCATGTTCTCACTCTCTACAGGAGCATTTTTGAACATTGCGTTAGTCGGCCACCTTCTGAGCAAAACTCTGGAAAGGCTTCTCCAGCCCATACAAAGAATGAATCAAAGAAGCACCC
>JAESVK010064711.1:1505-13456 GCA_017140935.1 Hamamelis virginiana
TTAGTTAGGATTTTATGTGAGTATGCATGTTAGGGTTAGCTTTGTTATGATTTTATGTGAGTATGCATGTTAGGATTAGTTTTTGTCATGATTTTATGTGTAGATGCATGGTTAGAATTAGTTTTATTGTTATTTTATGCTAGTTATCATGTTTAGGGTGAGTCTTTCATTATTTTATGTGTAAGCATGTTTAGAGTAAATGTTGATATATTCATATTGTTATTTGAATCTCATAATGCTTGATCGATGATGTTAATGATAATATGAATGTGTTAATATATTGTTCTTGATATGTGATGAGTCGTAAGTCATTTTTTATGCTTTTTTATGATTATTTGAACACTTGATATCGATTTGATGGATTGAATATATAAATTGTGTACGAGGGAGCGTGCGAAGGTAAGATCCTCCCCTTGTGTTTAAAATAGTTGTTTAAAGCATATTTGTTGTTAGTTTTCTTATACGTTTTGCATGGTACTTTAGTATAACATGTTAGATTGCATATTAGGGTGTTTATTCATTATTAACCATGGATTAAGATTGATTTTTAGGCCATTAAAAGTGTACATTCAAATCTGTCCAGATTTGAATATATACTTTAAAATGGTTTAATTATCATTTTTAAGCCATATTTTGCATGATTTTATTAGTAGTTTCATAGTATATTCATGTAGAAAGCATGCTAGGACATTTTCACATTTTTAGTCTTTGTTTTTATGATTTTTAGAGCGATTAAAGGTTCATATTCAAATCTGTCCGGATTTGTTTATGCCCTTAAATTACTTCTAAAAATTATTTTAAGGCCAAATCCAACTTAGAAATATGCTTAGGTTCACATAGATTAATTAGTGTGCATTTAGGAGCATTTTCATGCATTATTAGAATTGATTACATGCTTATTTGTTTAAATTTCAGCATGCATTGCATTAGTATTTTTAGGACTTTAGAATAACTTTAGGGCTAGTTAGAGACCCTAGGTTTAGGAAGGTCACTTAACCTTCCCTAGGACTGTCTTTTGTTATAAAAATCATACTCAGATTTGAATATTTTAATCAATTTAAGAGTCGATCTTCGAGAGATTTCCTAAAAGATTTTCGATGCAATGTTTATGAAATAAACATGATTTTATGAGATATTTGATTATTAAATGATTTTCAAAAAGATTTGAAATGTTTTAAAGACTTTTATCTTGGAATGAGATTCCTACCCATATGATTTGTTTTCTTAAAAATCTTTGAAAAAGATTTTTAATTGGAATTGAATTCTAAAGATAAGAATTATTTAGAATATTTGGATTTTATGAATGTCTCTTAATTTGAAATGATTTCAAATAAATGATTTTGAAAGAATAAAAACTCTCGAAGTTAGAGTCTTGAATTAGGTTGAAATACCTTTGATGATGTGATCGATTACAATAAGAGAGTCCTAGGGTAATCGAACTACGTGGACTTTGATACTTGCTAGGTGATACTAGTAAGTTACGTAGGCGCTAATAGGGCTCAAGTCCGCCCTAGGATGCCCGTAGGGTATTCTAGGTTCTTAGGGTTTGTTTGTATTTTTTATTATTAATATAACTAATATAGATTACTGCATTTATATCACTATTTTGTTGGTTGATTAGATTATTTAGGATTGTTTGCATTGAGAAATTTAAATTGCCCAAATAAATTAGAAGACCTTTAATTAGGGCGAGGTGGGTGCCTACAAGTGAAAGCTTGGAACCTTCCTACGTCGTAACCTAGCCCCCGGATCCAACTCTGGTTTGTAGACTACTTTTCCATTAATGGAGTTTGTTTTATTGAAAATAAAATATTTTTATGGTTTCCTTATTCCTTAAAAATAAGGTGGCGACTCCTTTGTTTGTTTTCTAAACCCCCCTAATCACATCGCCCGGTGATGATGTGGACACCTAAGCCCCATCACGAGGCTGGTCCACAGAACTCTAGCATCCATGGCAGAGATCCCAATAGAAGGGGGAGTAGCACCAATGATCATTGAATCTAGAGAAGAACTCATCTACTGTTGCGCCCTAAGCGAAGGAGAACCAAACGACGGGAAGCCATGGTATCATGATATTCAGCAGTACTTAGAAAAAGGGGAGTATCCACCAGAAGCATCCTATGTTGATCGAAGAACTTTGAGAAGGTTGGCTAGCCAGTTCATCTTGTGCAGTGGGAGATTGTATAAAAGGTCTTTTGACGGTGTCCATTTCTTGTGTGTAACAGAAGATCAAGCAGAGCAGATTATTCAGGAAATACATGAAGGGGCTGGGGCTCCACATATGAATAGGTATATGCTTGCGAAGAAGATTCTGAGACTGGGGTACTATTGGTCGACCTTAGAAAATGATTGTGCTAAACATGTTAAGAAATGCCATAAGTGCCTGGTGTTTGCAAGTGGTAAGCATCAGCCATCCATGCCACTCATTACCATGTCATCACCATGGCCATTTGCAACATGGGGCATTGATATCATCGGCAAGATCACTCCTGCGGCCTCGAATGGGCACGAGTACATATTGGTGGCCATAGATTACTTTACCAAATGGGTAGAAGCAGCGTCGTATAAGACTTTGAATGCTAAGCAGGTTGCCAAGTTCATACAGAGCAACATCATCTATCGGTATGGAGTGCCACAGGAGTTTATTTCAGACAATGGGCAACATTTCAAAAAAGAGACTGAGGAGCTTCTTAAGAAATATGGTATAGTACATCACCATTCCTCCCCTTATCGTCCTCAGACTAATGGAGCAGTAGAGGCAGCCAATAAGAATTTAAAAACCATTTTGAAGAAGACCACTGATACGTACAATGATTGGCATGAGAAATTGCCTTTGGCATTGTGGGGCTATCGCACATCCATTAGGGCGTCAACTGGGGCTACGCCTTACTCGTTAGTGTATGGTATGGAAGCAGTGTTACCAATTGAGTTAGAGATACCTTCACTAAGGGTAGTTATGGAAAGCCAACTAGCAGAAGTCGATTGGATGAGGGATAGATATGAGCAGCTATCACTAATTGACGAGAAGAGATTGAGGGCCCTATACCATGTTCAAGGTTATCAGAGAAGAATAGCTCGAGCATTCAACAAGAGAGTTAAAAACAGGGGCTTAAAGAAAGGGGATTTTGTACTCAAAGAAATCAGAATGCCGATTCATGATCCGAGAGGAAAGTTCAAGCCAAGTTGGGTGGGACCCTACATCATCAAAGAGATACTATCAGGCGGAGCCGTACGTCTTATGGATATAGATGGGATCGAATTCTCTCAGCCTACCAATTTGGATCAATTGAAAAAGTATCATGTATAAAAAAAATAAATAAATAAAAATAGTAAAAAGAGCCCGCTAAGTAGAAAACCTGAAAAGGCTGCTTAGGCAAAAATTAGGGCAAAAGCTCGCTAGGTAGAAAACCTGCAAAGGCTGCCTAGGCAAAAAGTAGAGCATTCAAAAAAAAAACAAAAAAACAAAAAAAAAATGTTTTTTAATTGATCCCATGAACTACAAGGACCTGATTCTCCAAGTATTCAAAACAATAAAGTTGAAAGCTTTATGAGAAAAAGATATTCAAAAGATGGAGATATGTAAGCAGCCCATAAAGTCACCTTGGGTGCGGTCCAATTCTTTAAGGCAAAACAACCCTGTGTTTGATTTCAATTGTAATTATTTGTAGTCATTTATTCAAAACTAAAAAGATAGAATTCTTTTATTCATGAAATGAAGAGAAACCTTTCAAAGGTCCATTACATGCCATATGATTCTAATTCCATTCATTCAAAATAATAAAAAGCATGGGAAATATATTTCAAAAGTTCATCAATTCCTTTGTTCCTTCCTGGAAATTTCTTCAGAGTCATCATCTCTTCTTCTCTTGTAAAGTACTACTTGTAAAGCATTAGGTGGAAGTGACGAAGTGTCCCCTCGCTTTTCAGATGAGAGACTTTCGATAAGTCCTGAGATCCTAGTCTTCCTTTCTTGTCCCCGAGTACCCATATCCTGAGATAACCATTGTTTATAAGCCTTATCCAGTTCAAAAGGCCCATGAGAGAAATCAATGTGAGTTGTGCGCAATACAGATGGCCACCTTGACATCAAAGCCTTTACCACCGATGGAGAGATCGCCTTGGAAGTGTAAGTATGCTATGGAAGAGATGGAATCGTCTGTTTGGTCCCCATTTGGCGAAGCAGTCGGGTTGCCCAATAGAAAGAAGTGTGTTTCAGTCCTACCAAAATCACCGTAGAATAACCTGGAGAACGTAGCAGATAATGACCAGAACAATCCCAATCATGTACATACCACTCGATGTCATTCCAAGATAGAGTAGAAAGAAAAGTCAACCATTCTAGTAAGGTATGCTCTCGAGGTAGGGTAATAGCACGACGATGATAGGAAGCATGATAAGAAGTACCGGTGGAAGGAGCGATGAATTTGAGCCTTTCAATCAACCACATTTGGAGTAGAATGGGGCTACCTTCAAAAGGAGTTTTGGGGTCGGTGTGAAGTTTGTCTAAACCATTCAGAGTCCCGGCGAGGACCATGGGCATCATGTTTTGTGATATAGAAAGGGGTAAAACTAGTTCACACAGTTCTAATGGAACCAGGAAAGAGCTAGTACAGAAGAAAAATTGCTTGAGAAGGCATAAAACTAAAGCATGTTGAACGGGCCATGAAGTGGTGAATTGATTCAAGCCGGGGTGAAGAAAAGAAGTAGCTAGTTTTAGAATATTAAGGTTGGTACCTTCGATGAATGTAGAAGCATCTCCTTCAGTGATCTCAAGAAGAGAAGCGAGAGTTGTTGTGTACTTACGCCGAATCTGTGGGAAGATGAAAGGTCCTTTTAGTGGAATAGACATGATCGCGCAGAATTCCTCCAACAGTGGGCATATTTCTTCGGTGCCAAAGTTGAAAACATGAATTTTGGGATCCCAAAAATGGCTTGCAGCAATGAGAAACGTGGTTTCTATCTTGATTTGTTGAAGAGAGAAACATGCATTCAAGTTGTAGCGAGCGAACACCTTCTTGTCTTCCTTCGTCATTCTTGCCATGAATCTTTTCATTACCTGGGGGAGAGCCTCCATGATGCTTAAAACTATTGTAGGATGGTTGTAGAGGCTGCTAAGGGTTCCTTTTTATAGGCCTAGGTCAGGTTTGAAGAGAAATTAGAAACTGAAAAGGCCAAAAATTGGAAACTGCTCAAAATAGGCAAAATAAGGCGGGCCATTACGGTGACCGTCCTAGGCAGGACGGCCAACCATCCTCGGGTGGACGGCCAACCGTCCTGGCTTGGATGGTCACCAGGATTTGGCCACCCAATTTTGCCGATTTTGCTTGTTTTCGACTTTTTTTTTTCGAGTTTTTGTGCATGCGGGGCCCCGATTTTGATTTTTGTTGACTTTGTTGCTATTTACAAGTTTTAAAACATTGGTATTAATTCAATCATGATCAAAAGTGTGAGAATTAATAGCAGTGAATGAGTTTTAACAGTGCACATACACCATAAAAGTGAGAAAACTTGTTTTGGTACAAATGTTTGCAAATTACATATGATTTTCAAAATGAAACCCCATGTCTCATAGAAGATTAGTCAACGTCTTCGAGAGCTCCTCCTTATCCCTCTGCTAGATCCCTCGCCAGCTGAAGAATGACATGGTGGGTCAGGTGCCTGAAACGGTGTTCACAGTTTGATCAGTTTGTGAAAAGGGAAGGAAGTTGAATTTGAAAATGTGATTTGAAGTTACCTGTTGACGAGTGAGAGCGGAAGTCCTCAAGCTCATCTTGCGAAGGTCAAGCCTCATGGCGGTGGTAAGATCGATGTAATCCTGGCAATACTCTCGAGGGACCTGTCAGAAAGGAATGATGTCAGTGTATCTGTGGGAATGCGTGTTGTTAGAAGTATGCCCTAAAACCAATCCTAAAGAGTATATTAGTTTCATATTATTATATATATATGGAAGGTATAACTTATCTAATATGTTCTAACATATATATGATAAGGTCCATGAATAAATGATAAGAGAAATATGCATCTCAAGGTGTTGAGATAGAGAGACTGATATTTCTCATATACATCTATTCTAAAAGAGTTCCTACTCAAAGGTTTATTAAAGTGGATATTTAATTAACCGTTTGAAGAGTAGTACAGATTTAAACCAACTCATATGGAGGATAGGTAGTCTTTCCTATCAGTGTAGTGACACTTAGGTTAATCTGTGGGTGCATATTAGAGAATATGTACACTGAACATGATCTACAAAGAATGTTCCTATGGTAGTTCTGTCAAAGGAATATTCTAGTGTTATGTCCATTTATTTGGTAGTCCTTAGACCTGAGACACCATAGTTGTCTTATGCATAGGTTGCTAGAGTTTGATAGTATCTTATACAGCCTTATCCATAAGGTTGTAATCGGTGCTCATTGGCTCTAATGAGTTATGTATGAAGATGGATGAGTGTGCAATAAGGAATCATCACTCTCAGTTATATGAGAGAGAATGTCAGGATAAGTTCACAAAGATAATTCTCAAATGGAACCTCTGGCCAGAGTGATAGGTAAACAGTGAAAAGAGTTTCACTGCGATTACCTTATTGAGATTATATTTTGTGGGACAGATATCAAGTTGTTAAAATAGGTTTTGACTAAAACCATACCTATTATCTTAACTGTGACATTAGGGGATGAAGGATTAAATAACATGAAGGGTTCACATAGTTCTGCTATTCACCTAAACCTAGGGTATGTCATGATATGTTGCTAGATGTCACTCATGACCAGTGAAAGCCTATTGATAAAGTGTTATCAATGAGGGCAAAATTGGAATCGTTCCAATTGAACCATAAAATAGAAAGTTTCTATTTTTAGGAGACATAGAGATGTCCCTGTCCACTGCTAGGTTAGGGTGAACCCAAAGGGTCACACACAATAGAGAGTAAGTGAGTTTCTTAAACTTGTGGGAGGGGAATCCTGTCTTTGAGTTATGTTTGATTTTAATTATTAAAGGTTAATTAATTAAAAGTCAAACTTAACCAAGAATAGGATTACTCTATTCAAGGATGTTTGGTCATGCTAGCACTAGTAACCAAACACTCCTTAAAGAGGAGATAATTTATAAATATGAGGAGAGGCAACCCTAATTATTAAGTCTTGAAAATTCTAGGGTTCCCACCCCATAGCCGAATTCTCTCTCTCCTCTCCCTCTCCATGCTAGTTTGTTTCACAAGGGTTGTGGAAGACTAGAAGGTTCAAGGAATCTTGCTCTCGTGTGGATACGCTTTGGAGGTTTCATCTCTTTGAAACTTGGAGGAAAGCTACATCAAAAACACAATCAAGTAAGGTTGATTTATGTTGATTAATATTCATTCTTGTTTGTATGTGTTTTTAAATACATGACCCCATGCTCGAAACGATTCTTGAAGGTTTGTGAATATGGATTGATTTTATAAAAGAAAAAGTTTTGTTTTTCCTCTTCCGCTGCGAATCCATGGTTTTTAATCACAACACCTTTCACGTGTGCAGTTAATTGATTCAGTGGGAGGTTTACATGTTCGTAAGAAGGATCTTTGTGATATCCCTCATCGACTGAAGGTCGTGAAATAGTAGAAGTCACGAAGTTATCTTCAACTATCAGCTCAATGTTCTAGTCTGCAGGCTGCAAGGCAGGAGGCCTATTTGTTTCTTGATCATCATCACTAACAGCAGCTCTAGAGCTTTGACCCCGAGAACGGCGACTCTGTGGACATAAAGATGAAGTTTTGTGATTGCATTTACAGAGATGAAGGGAGGTGTTTTATTTACATACCCTTTCAGGAAGTTCTCCAGTCGCCAAGGGGCGCATCAAGAACTGTTGGCAGAAGACCTCATAGCTCGCGTCAGAGAAAAGGAAAACGGAAAGATCCACTCCTCTCTTGGACTCTAACAGGGCCTCACCTTTCAGTTTATCAGTGTGACGCATATTTGCAGGAGGCAGAAAAGGCACTCTAGCTGCATCCATGTTTCCATAGACTTGGCGACAGACTCTTTCACCCAAGTACCAGTATCTGCCAGCAGGCCCCTCAAATAAGATTCGCCTATGTGTTAGGAGTACACTATGCATGTGGGGGAAGCCAAAGTGGTCCTCCAAGTACCCCATGGGTCCCAGTTCACCTGAAGATTATGAAGAGTATGAGAGTTGAATCTGGAAGATTTAAGAGAAAGACAATGGTTTGGGATTTTACCTGTTCTGTAGTGAAACCAGCAAGGATAGCCTTGACAGTGGCATAATCATACCTATGGAGGTTGGATTTTTTCCTGTGGCATGGATCAAAACGAGCTAGAAATGGCCAGTGGTTAACCCCCTCTTTCAAGAGAGGACAACCAAGACCTAAGTAGTTGAATGCCCATACCTGCATGAAAGAAAGATCAAGAAATTGACAAAGATATAGAGAGATTTTATTGAAAGACACCAGATAAAATCAGTACCTGCCATATGAAAGCCAAGCCGCCGAAGTCTTGAGCAGCATCTCGTGATTTGTCACTCATGGAGCGATACATGGTCGCTAATGCAGCTCCGCCCCAGTCATACAGGTGAACATTATCCATGTCCTCCAAACTCTTCAAGAAGCCTAGAGGGGCTATGTCCTGTGTACCTGCAAAGAAAGTGCATGAAAGCAGATACAGAATGAATGCTCGGGAAATATCCTCGGGTTCCCCTCCCTCCTCTTCACTCTGAATACTGAAGTGATTATAGAGCCAAGAGCTCCTGACTCCTCTTTTTGTCAAAGGAACATTTTCAACGCCCAAGAGATTGTGCAAGTATTCTTCATCGGTGTGAGCTTCTTCATAAAAAGCGAGTGGTTGGCCTCCAATATGAAGTCCTGTTATCATGGTGAAATCAAGTGGGGTCATAGTCATTTCCCCAAACCCGAAGTGAAATGTGTTGGTGGTGTCCCACCAGAGTTCAGAAAGAGCAATCATAGTCATTCTATCCATGTTGTCGAGCCAAAGAGAATCCAAGAAGAACTTAAAGCCTGCTTGCTCAACAATGGCCTTGGCTTGGGGTTGGCGTGTCTCCATTAATTCCCACCATTTGATTAGCTTACCTAAGGAGTATCTTGTACGGATTTCGAAATTGGGCTGCATAAGCACATTTGGGGTTATATTCACATCAAAGCAAATGTTGTTATTTCTAAAGGAATTTTAATTCAAATGTAATGCAAGTATGACTATTGATTTACATATCATGAATGAAGTAAAATTTATGCTTTGAATGAGCCAAAATGATCAATACATTTTCAAAAGGTTTTTACAAAAAGATGTATGCATATTGTATGACGCAATTTATTATCAAAGACATTGTTGGTGTCACCAAAATCCAAAATGTTTCAAAATTCAAAATTGATGGTGTTTTAATCAAATTAAACATCATGGAAAATTTTTGAGATACTTTACTTGACATGAGATGACTTGTAAAGAAGAAAATGGATGATGATGTCCTTTAGGCATTTTATCAAACATGTGTTATGCATATTTTCAAAATAATATTTTCAAAGAAGATTGATCATGACAAATACTTTCTAAAATCCTACAAAAATCATTGAAACATGATTAGGATATGTTTGATTTGAAAAATCAAAGTTTACTTCATTAAGGCATTTCATCAAACACTTGGTGTGCACCATTGACAAGCTTGTGAAGCTATGAAATGGGGCTCCCATGCTTTTCCCAAAGGTTACAATGATATGAAAATCAACAATCACAACATGCAAACAAGCATTTTAATTCAATCAATTGCATATGAATCAAGAGTTATTGAGGAAATTTAACTTACATTGTCTTTGGAGTGAATATACGAAAGATGTGTTCTAGGCTCCAAGAGTAGAGATGGTGGATGGGAGTCTCCATATGAGGGTGCCTTGTATCTAGCTTTGACTTCCAAGAATGGATACTTCAAGTAAGGTGGAGGAAATTGATTTCTATCCATTTTTTAAGAGAATGGAGTATGTGGGAAATAGAGAGGTTCACACCAAAATGAAAACAAGTTGAAGAACTTGAGAAGATGAAGATGATTTTGTGGTGACAAGAGTGCAAACCAAAGATTTGGTTGAGTATGTATGGATTGAGGATCAAAAGTGAGAGAGTTTTAGAGCAAAATGGGTTTAGAATTGCCTAGAATGAGCACAAGAGTGCATATGAGCATGAGAGGCTTAAAAAGAACAAAAAAAATTCGGGTCACACATGGTGACCGTCCTAGCTAGGACGGCCAACCGTCCAGCCCAGGATGGCTAGCCGTCCAGGCTAGGACGGCCACCAGTGTGCCCCAATTTGATTTTCTCAAATTTTGCTTTTTTCAATCGATTTTCTCCAAAATTAGTTCATGTTTTGCATAAAAATTATCACTAAATGATTTTGGATGATGATTTTGAATGATGATTTTGAAATGATGATTTTGAAAACATTGTATATGGGAGAAGTACCATATAATTGATGATATGTTCACATGGGAGATGTACCATATAAACAATGAGTTCGAAGTTATTTTATGTGAAGCATGGAATAACATTTTGAATTGTTTGAAATTATTTTATGTGAAACATAAAATGATGAGGTGAGATTATTTTATGTGAGACATAAAATAATGCTTTATATGGGAGATGTACCATATAATTGATGATATGTTCAAATGGGAGATGTACCATATGAACAATGAGTTTGAAGTTATTTTATGTGAGACATAAAATAACGATTTGAATTGTCTTATGTAATTATTTTATGTGAAACATAAAATAATGAGGTGAGATTATTTTATGTGAGACATAAAATAATGCTTTATATGGGAGATGTACCATATAATTGATGATATGTTCACATGGGAGATGTACCATGTGAACGATGAATTTGAGTTATTTTATGTGAAGCATGAAATAACATTTTGAATGATTCGAAATTATTTTATGTGAAACATAAAATGATGAGGTGAGATTATTTTATGTGAGACATAAAATAATGTTTTATATGGGAGAAGTACCATATAATTGATTATATGTTCACATGGGAGATGTACCATGTGAACGATGAAGTTGAGTTATTTTATGTGAAGCATGAAATAACATTTTGAATGATTTGAGATTATTTTATGTGAAACATAAAATAGTGGCTTATATGGGAGATGTACCATATAATTGATGATATTTTCATATGGGAGATGTACCATATGAACAACGAATTTGAATTATTTTATGTGAAACATAAAATAATGTGTTTGAAATATTTCATGTGAGACATGAAATGATAAGTTTGAATTGTTTTATGTGAAACATAAAATAATGGTTTGAAAATGTTTATATAGGAGAAGTACTATATAAATAATAATTCTTGTGGGAGATGTACCATAGGAATAATGAGTCTGAACTAGTTTATGTGAGAGAAGTATCACATAAGATGATAATTTGTATGTATTTATGTGAGAGAAGTATCACATAAAATGATGATTTGTGTATGCTTATGTGAGTGAGATATCACATAAATGCTTGTTTTGTGGTTTGTTGATGTGTTTGAGATAATTGGAAGTGTAACTTCCAAGAAGGACTCCGGTCCCTTAAGATAATTGGGAATGAGTTTTCCAAGAAGAGTCGTTGACTCGGATAAGATAATTGGAAGTGTGACTTCCAAGAATTATTTTCATTCTGAATTTTTTTTCAGGAAATGGATTCCAATGTTTGTGAGAAGTTGGTTTGATCATCCCTCTTTTGTTGCGGCAAAAATGGGATGCCATTTTGTTTCGTTGGTATTACATGGCGAAGCCATGAAACACCAACGAGGGGCTTCTGTGGACACCCCATTTTTACCAATTTTTTTCTACCATATGTTCATGCAAATGATTAACTAGAATAGCTGATCATTTGGTGAGGAATTGGCCTTGTAAATACCAAATTGCCCAAATTGCCCTTTTCTGAGGAAAAGGACAATTCATTATTTCATGTG
>JAESVK010064721.1:0-22946 GCA_017140935.1 Hamamelis virginiana
TCCCTAAGTACAACCTACTAATTGGTTTTAGGGCACACTTCTAACAAGGCATGCATCCTAACATAAAAATCACAAATAAAACTAACGGACCCTAGACATGCATACTAACATAAAATAACAACAAAGCTAACTTTAATCATGCAAGCTACATTAAACAAACAACATGTAATAACTAATCTCATTCTAATATGTGCAAACATCTAAAGATCCATATGTATAATACATATTAAATGAAAACCTGAAGATAAAAAAAAAAAAAAAAAAAGAATTTAAAAAAAAACAAAAAAAAAAAATTCAACTAAAATAAAGTCTTTACCTTGTCTTCTTCCTTCTTAGCTTCTTCCTTCAATCCCTCTTTTCCACCTTGAATCTCCCCTCCAATGGTGTAAAAATGAAGAACTAGATATGTAGCCTCCTTCTCAAAACCCTAGAATTCTCTCCCTCTTTTGTGAACCCTCCTCTCTAACTCTATAGTAGTGTATTTATAGAGTTAGGGTTTAAATCATTGAATGGTGGAGATTAATCCATCTAAAATCCATCCTAGGGCTTAGATTCAATCTTCCTAGGGTTTGCAAGATGAACCAAGTTCAAATTCATTCCAAAAAATCGAATTAAATCGGCCAAAACAAGTGGGAAAGTCTCAAACATTCCAAAATTGCAAAATATATATGCTCAAGCATCCTGGTGACCATCCAAGGCTGGACGGTTGGCTGTCCTGGCTGGACGGTTGGCCGTCCTAGCTAGGACGGTCACCATGCTGACTTCCCATATTTTTTTCCCCAAATTGCAAGGGATTTCATATTTTGGTCAAATCTGATCCAAATTCGATGGTTCAGGGCTCAAAACGACCGCGTTTGATCCTCCACATTTTTAGAATGTTTTTGGGTTAAAAATACTTGACCATGGTCAAGGGTTTTAGCAAAAAGCTAGCCAATTGACCCGGTTGTGCCAAAATTGGTCATATGACCATTCTTTGTTTTGTAAAATTGATCAATTAGGCTTGCACCACTTCTAAAAAACATGGTTTTAATATGAAATTGGTATTTGAAAACATGTTTTGAAAATCTTTAATTTTGATGAAGACAACCAATTCACAGTCAATTTGAACAAAACCCTAATTCAGCTCATTCTTACATGTGGGATCAATTTTGGGCGAATCTATCCCAACCATTAAAAAGTTCAATTGGCACTCCAAATGCACTCCCCACATCCATATAAACCTCATGAGACAATCCGTTTCGAAGTCGGAGGTCATTCGGAAATTATACGAGAAAAAGGACGAAAATGCCCCTCAAGTCGCAAAAACCCTAATTACCTATCGAGCTCTTATCAGAATGCCATGAAAATTTACAAGGATGTTCTAAAACACCTCAAAAGTTAAATGCAATACAAATGGGTTGATTCCAATCCAAATGTACTCATGAAATAATGAATTGTCCTTTTCCTCAGAAAAGGGCAATTTGGGCAATTTGGTCTTTACAAAGCCAATTCCTCACCAAATGATCAGCTATTTTAGTTAATCATTTGCATGAACATATGATAGAGATAATTGGTAAAAATGGGGTGTCCACACATTATAATTTTGCTGTGCTTGACCGTTGCTAAAATAGAGGCACTGTTTTGTGATTTTTTTCATGTGTTTTGGGTTGTTGATAAATGAGATTGAAAATTTTTTTTCTTGGCTCTATAGGATTTATGGTTGTATGCTAGGTTTTCCTTTTCTTTGCTGTGTTAGTTTTTTTTTTTTCGCCATTATCTTGTATTATTCATGGTTGTGATTTTGTTCATATATTTTTGTTTTTGTTTTTTTTTCTTGGGTTAGTATAACTTGAATCCAACAATATATTGACCTTGAAATGGCAACAGGATGATAAGAATGCTATGCTACAGCAGGCCCTTGCAATGTCAATGGATGACCCTGTCCCTACCCTTTCAACATGAGACATTGATATGTCAGAGGCAGCTATAGATGATCAAGAGTTGGCACTAGGTGAGTCTTTATGTTCATCTTAGCCCTTTCCTTTATGTAAAGGTGTATTGTCTACTGGGCTACTGGCCTCCATGTATTGTTGTATCCATTACTTGCTTAGTCATATGAGTTTTGAGTGTCCCATTTTTAGAAGACAAAATACTAAAATTTGATTGGTTTTGAAAACATAAGTAGGTAATTTACCCACATTTGCTTATTATGTTGTGGAACTCTGTTCATAAAGATGTATTTGGTCAAACTTTATTGTTGTGAAACTCTCCTTATTGTTGTGTATTTTTCTGTTCACAGGTTTTGATTCCCATAACCTGATATTGGGTTTAGTTTGGAAGATTGAACTGAACATGTAAGAAAGAAACTTTTGATTTAGAGTAAGTTTATCATAAGGGTGCCCTCACTACCTTGCTATTAGCTCTCTCTTGGAGTACTTCTTACAGCACAAAAATCAATGCACAAGCCACACAATTCTTGCTATTAGCTCTCTTTTGTAATTCTTTGCAATTTGTTTCCCTTTTATATGAGACAGAAGTGGATTCTTCCTCTGTTGAAATTATAACGAGTGAAGGCTTGTCTGCATTTTCTAAATTTAGTGGCCCCTCTTAATTTTGTTGTCTCTTTCAAGATAAACTGTTATAATTACTTGTTCAATGTATCTTGTTTGCTTCTACACATATAAAGTTGAATTCTTGAGTGGTCGCATGAGTTAGAATCAGTTTATATATATATATATTTGTTAAATTTCACATCAGTTCTGCTATTCACCCACACTTAGGGTACGTCATGATATGTTTCTAGATGTCACTCATGACTAGTGAAGGCATAATGGTAAGTATTATCATTGATGGCAAAATTGAAATTGTTCTAATTGAACCATAAATAGAAAGTTTATATTTTGAGAACATGAGATGTCCCGGTCCACTACTAGGTTGGGGTCACTACTACAAAAAAAGGGCAAAGACGACACTTTTTTTTTGGACTTACCACGACACTTTTGATAAGTGTCGTTGAAGCCAATCCAAATACGACACTTTTCTAAAAAGTGTCGTGCATAGTAATAATTTTACAACACTTTTAACAAGTGTCGTGAAGACAAGGTTTATAACGACACTTTTACACAAGTGTCGTGAATACAAGGTTGATAACGACACTTATAAAAGTGTCATAAAGTCAAGGTTTATAACGACACATGTAAAAGTGTCATGCAAATTAATGTATTTGACATCATCTTTTATTGTCCATACGACACCGTTTCCCTTATGGCTTATCACTCCCACCAATCATTGGATAAAATGTTCCATATAAACACATTGTGCATGCAAAAAATCACATACATTATAATTGGTTGTTCCATATAAATGGTTTTTCAAGATACTTTAGCATTGATGATAGAGAAATACAACCACGTACATTATAACTGGTTGTTCAGAAGTTTGTAACTTCTGTATATTAGCCCATACAATGAATATTCTCATCATTCTAAGCATTGCAAAGTTACAATTAATTGTTTGATCTCTGTAACACTTTTTTGTGTTCCAAACTATTCATTGCAATCAATCAAAATCGCTCAAATTATCAAATGGCTCTAGCTAGGATGCTTCATAAATCTAATATTATAATAATAATAATAATAATAATAATAGGATGAAAGAAGGTTACTTTTCTTAATTACTAAAGTCAACATTAGGTACCTGTGCCTGTTGAAGGTCATATATATATATATATATATATATATATATATATATATATAGATTTTGTTTTGGCTTATCATTTACACTATCCATATATACTTTGATATTTTACATTATCAACACAAGTGCAATAAAAAGTTATATATAATTACTAAAATTTGTATATGTATATTTTTCTTACAGGGTCCTAGAGCATATGACGCCAATCAAAGACAACATGAAGCTACATTTTGCGTGTCGAAGACTTGCAAACGAGTTTTGGAAGCTATACTTTTATTGTCATTTGCTCATGAGAATGTTTTGGATGTAATATAATCATCTATTTTTCATTTTTTGATACAAAAATCTTGTACTCGGTAAACATGTACTTTGAATATGTTAGTTTGAGGTAAACGTGCACTTTGGATATGTTAGTTTGAGGTAAACATGCACTTTGGATATATGTTGATAATTAAGTGCACCATATTTTGCAATTCTCTTTTATGCATGTGTAATGGTGGTATGGGATGTTAGGAAATATAATTTTATATGTGAAAACAGGTGAATACAGGTCACTGCAAGAGGAGACAAAATAACAGGTGTAAAAAAAATATAAAATAAAATAAAAAATAAAAAATACTGGACTAATTTAACGACACTTATAATGTGTCATTGTATGTCTAAATTTTTACAACACTTTTAAAAGTGTCGTTCTAGTTCACTTTATAATGACACTTCATAAAGTGTCGTGCCAATATAATGACACTTTATAAGTGTCGTGCAAGTATGACCTGTTACAACACTTCATAAGTGTCGTACCAATATAAACTGTTAATGACACTTTTTAAGTGTCGTGCAAGGTTGAAATTTTACGACACTTCCAAAAGTATCGTAAAACTTCTTACGACAGTGCGATAAATGACACTTCCCAAAGTGTCGTGAATCCAAAATAACGACACTTTTTGAGTGTCGTGAATGAGGGGTTTTGTAGTAGTGGGTGAACCCGGGTCACACACAAAAAGGACACAAGAGAGCTCATTAATTGATGAGAGGGGTAAGTTTCTAAAATAGTAACTAATGGGGTCTCTTTATTAAGTGTTAATTAAAGAGGGCCTTAATTGCAATTTAGAAACCCTAGTATTTGCCTATAAATACAAGGGGATGGGTGCATGCTAGCACTAAGTCCACTCCCACCCTAAATGGAAGAGTAGCCATTATCCACCCTAGGGCTGTGAGCACCCACTCCTCCCTTGGCCGTGATTTTGTCTCCTCTTCCTCTCTTGTTTGCTTTGATTCAAGAGTTGAACAAGAGCAAAAAGATTAAAGGGTCTTGTGTTCGTGTGGATACCGTTGGAGGCTTCATACTTTTGGAGCTAGGATTCGACAAACGCTAAAACAAAAGAGGTTCAAGTAAGTATGCATTTAAGTTGTTTAAATTCATTCTTAGTTTGTAAAATTATGATCCGATGCTTAATCGAAATCCTGCTGGATTTTAATGGAGGATTCAACTGTTGTAAAAATTTTTGTTGCAAGTCTTCCACTGCGAATCCATTCCATCGATTTCCTTTCACGGAGGATTGAAATATATGGATGCGCATTTTGTTGATTACATGAAGATTGCGCCCAGTTCAAGGATTTGTAAAAACTAGATTATGCAAAAATTGTTACACTTTTGGTTCTTAATTAGAAGATTCAATATTAATTAACAAAGTGTTGACTTGGTGATACTAATTTATATATATATATATTGCAAATGCATGTGGGTTCTTTTTTTTTAGTATTATATAGTAATATATTAGTGTGGATATTTTAATATTGTGTGCACAAAAATGAATGCATGTTAGAACAACCATTGGTGAATATATATGATTTAACAGCACATATTAATGGCATATTAAAATTGTGAAGCATTTACTACAAAAAAAAAAAAAGAAAAAAAAAAGGAGTAAACGAGGACACTTTTTAAGTGTCCCTGTTGTGAACATATCAAGGACACTTTTAAAGTGTTGCAATTCACCGTCTTAAAGGGGACACTTGTAAAGTGTCGCAATTCACTACCTTAAATGGGACACTTTTAAAAGTGTCCCTGTTAGGGACATATTAGGGACACTTAAAAAGTGTCCCCTTTGAGGCGGTCACCTTTAGTGACATAGCGCCCAAGGACACTTTCGAAAGTGTCGCCAAACACCTATGGGGACACATTTAAGTGTCCCCGTTTACAGTTTTTATAGTAGTGTCATGATATGTTGCTAGAGGTCACTAATGACTAGTGAAGGCCTAATGATAAAGTGTTATCATTGATGGCAAAATTGGAATTGTTCCAATTGAACCATAAGTAGAAAGTTTCTATTTTAGGGAACATGAGATCTCCCTGTCCACTACTAGGTTGGGGTGAACCCAATAGGTCACACACATAAAGGGCATAAGTGAATTTCTTGAATTAATGAGAGAGGAGAATATTATAATTAATTTATAACTAGCATGGGCCATATTATTAATTGTTAATAATTCAGGGGCTAAATTATAAATATAAAGAGTATTAGAAACCGTAGTAGTTCTCTATAAATATATGATGATGGGTCAAGCTAGCACTAAGTAACCACTCATCATAAAGAGAAGGAGGCAAAATAGAAGAGTGGAATTTCCCCTAGGGCCGTGAGCTACTTGGTGGGATTCTCACTCTCTCTATACCATGCTTTCTCTCTCCCTCTCCAAGCTTGTCTCTTCCAAGGGTTGTGAAGGTACAAGGGTTCTAAAGGTCTTGTGTCCGTGTAGATACCGTTAGAGGCTTTATACACTTTGAAGCTTGAATTCATTCTTGGAGTTTCCTCAAAAAGGCAAAACAAGTAAGTGATTAATTTGTTTAATTGTGTTCTTGTACATTGTATTATTCATGATCCTATGCTTGTGTACGAGTCTTGGCAAGTTTGTGATTGAGGATTCATGTTAACCAAAAATTTTTATCGTACGTTCCTTCCGCTGCGAATCCTTTAATCGTATTCTATCAGAGGATTCATAGATCAAACTATTACATACAACTGAAGGCGTGAATTCAAATCAAACAAATGCCAACAAAGAAGAATTGAAGTCATCTCGTTGTCTATCTCATGCAAATAAGCTATATTTGGTTAATCATGGTCATGAGGTATTGGTTGATATATGTCTGTGCATGACTCTAAGTGAGCAATTTTTCTAACTAATTTGTTAATGTCAAATTCTATAATATCCCAACCCCTTATGACAAATTGAGTATAATACATGAGATCAATACAATCAAAAAAAATATTTATTAAATACTCTAAATGCTGAATTATTAAATATTTGTGGGGCATCAATATTGTTAATTTAATTTAACTTACAAAAAATACTCATGCTATGATGAATCCTCATTAGGTTTAATAAGGGGGCATTCAATAATTCAAATGTCTTAATGCTTAATTATTGTTAAACGGTTTGTACATCTAACACTACTTCTATAATATAGTCCAACTATCCATTGAGAAAAGATTAAATATTTGTCAAATTAAACTTTTTTTTTTTTCAAGTAGAAACTTAAACAAAAAAATACAACAAACTTGACCCTCACATATTTCGAGTCCCTATGATGCTGATTTGAAACTTCGTTTTGATATTGTTGAGTGCAGCTAGGACATGTTTTATATCAATTCTCTCTTCAGGTAATTCTACAGAACAATCCAAAGCCAATTCCAACAAAGATGATATGCAATTCTTCTTTGCCATAAAATGTTCTTCATCCCTCCTTAGCAAATTGGCATCTGCAACTTCAATTATTGCATGAGGTAATGACTGTTTTACCCAACACTTCAAGCTCATTTCTTCGCCAAACATTTCATCTATAGGCTTTTTTCTTGTAAAAGTTTCCATCATTAGAATACCATAACTATACAAATCACCTTTTGTGGAAACAACTCCGTTCGATCCATACTCTGCAAGTGAGATGAATATTTTTCTTAAAATATCCAATAGTGCATGATAGTAAAAAATAAAAATAAGAATAAGACAACCATATATCATAAATTCAAAATGCAGTATTCTACTTAAAGAAAAAAGAATCATAAATTAGATTTATATGATAGGAACATCACCTGGTGCCATATACCCAATTGTGGCTAGGGTCTTGGTTTCTGTCTTCAACTCTTCTTCACCTAAGAGTTTTGCAATGCCGAAATCACCTACGTGTGCAACCATATCATTATCTAGCAGTACATTGTCGGGCTTTAAATCACAATGAATAACTGGAGTTGAATAACTGTGATGGAGATATTCCAATGCTGAAGCAACATCTATCATTACATTTAATCTCTGTAAGATATCCAAAAAGTAGTTGTGTGAATATAACCACTTCTCAAGGCTTCCACAAGGCATGTACTCTAGAATCAAGGCTTTGAAATCAATATTGACACAACAACTAATGATTTTGATAAGATTTCGATGGCGAATACCACGCAGCACTTCA
This sequence comes from Hamamelis virginiana, assembly GCA_017140935.1. Taxonomy (NCBI): domain Eukaryota; kingdom Viridiplantae; phylum Streptophyta; class Magnoliopsida; order Saxifragales; family Hamamelidaceae; genus Hamamelis; species Hamamelis virginiana. Next base: position 8,132 of record JAESVK010064721.1, read on the forward strand.
CATTCAGCATCAAAACTCTTGAATGCTCCTTCTAATTGCAAATTGAAAACCTTGATTGCCACATTCATCCCATCTGAAAGTATTCCTCTGTATACCGAACCAAAACTTCCAGTACCAAGCAGGTTGCCTTCACAAAATCCATCTGTTGCACGTTGAAGTTCTTGGTATGAAATTATTCTCCATACCAAAGGTGAAAATCCCTCCTCAGATGAGTGTCTCACATTCTTTTTTTGGCATCTTAATAAAACGAATATGAAGGCTACTATAAGAACTGTGCATGCAATTGCTGGTAAAATATACTTTAAAATTGTCCTTGATCGTTGAATAGTATCAGGTTTGCATGGTGGTACTTGTAGTCTAGCTGAACCACAAAGTGCATCATTCATCACAAATGATTGAGCCGAGAAGTTGGCAAAAGGTCCTCCATTAGGAATTTCTCCTTCCAGTCTATTAAATGACACATTTAAATATTTTAGATACAAGAGATCCTCTAAAGACTTAGGTAACACTCCAGATAAATTGTTCTTTGATAGGTCCAAGAACTCGATGCTCAACAAGTCGCCAAATGATTGAGGAATTGGGCCTTGCAATCTATTTTTCGCCAATGAAAGATTAACTAAATTCTGGAGGCCTCCAATGGTGCTTGGGATATCGCCTGATAATTGATTCCATGACAAATTTAATACAACCACAACCTTCAAATTTCCAATATTTGGTGATAGATATCCACTTAGAGAGTTTCCGGACAAGTCTATCTTTAAAATATTTGTAAGGGCCCATAATGTCGGGGGTATGATGGAAGTTAATTTGTTGGAGTACAAATTTAGAGATGCTATAGAAGTAAGATTGTCTAAACATGTCGGAAGTGATCCAGACAGTTGATTACCACCTAAAATAATGACAAATAAGCTCCTCAAATGACAAAGATCATATGGGATGGATCCTTCTAATTTGTTGAATTCAAGAGATAATCCTTGCAGCTTCCATAATCTTCCAATCGTTGGTGGGATAGATCCAATCAACTCATTTTCGCTGAGGTCTAATAATATCAAGTTACTTAAGTTGCCTATTTCCATGGGAATGCGACCCTTAATTTGGCAACCACCTCCAGAAAATTTCTCTAGAGAAGTTGAGAGATTCCCAATAGAAATTGGGAAGACACCATCTAGGGGATTTCTTGAGAACTCTAAATGTCTCAAATATTTGCAATTTGTCAAAGAAGTGAGAAACCTCAATTCCAGAGTAGAAGAATACTCACTGGTCAAAAAATTATTATCTACGCTGAGCCACTCAAGGAGTCTCAAATTTCCCATTGTATTGGGTATAAAACCCGTGAATGAGTTACCTTGGAGGTCGAGCATAGTGAGCTTAGAAGCATTGGTAATAGAGCTAGGGATTACTCCACCAAGTTGATTTCCCCACAGGTAAAGTTCTTTTAGATTGGGAAGCTGAAGGCCAATTCTTGACGGTAGTTGGCCCAAGAGGTTATTATCCTGTAAATAAAGCACTTCAATTGTTGAGATGTTGAAGATTTTGGATGGAATGAAGCCAGTCAGACTGTTAACTTGGAGAACTAATTCCTTGAGATTACAAAGGTTACCCATCTCATGTGGTATTTCACCTGCCAAAATTTTGAATACATGCATTAATCATTAAGTGTGAAAGCGCCGTCAACGACTATTTGCTTCAATCTTAAGATAAAACAAAATTGTGCTCTTCTACTTCTATCGAGTCACTAATTAAACTTTCACCTTTTCATAAATCAATGTCAGTACAAAACAAAAAGTAGGTGTAAAATTGTACATAATGTAGATCATTAAAAGAAATACATGCTAAGTTTGTAAATTCAATAGGTTGAATCCCACCGGCTACCCCACCTGATCCATAAGCTAGGCAAGATTTTGGTACTTATGGTTTGGCATTGCTTTAAAATTTGAAAATTTCTACCCAACCTCAATTGGGGTTAAAATTTAACTAAAGTGTTAAGGATCCCAACTCAATCATGACCCAACATTTTTAATTAAAAATAGTACTGAATCACAGCTCTTTTATTAAAATTAAGTATTGTAATATTATGTTTAATAAAAATAATATTTTAATTCAATATAACGATAAAAATACTTGCAATATGGCAAATGCAATTTAATTAAAAATAATATTGAAGCATTGCTCTTTTTGTTGTTGTTGTTGTTGTTGAAGAAGAAGCTCCCCAATTTAATTAAAATAATATTAAAGCACTTGATCACATCCAAGCTAGGAATCCAAAAACATTAAATATACTAATACCATTTTTGGCTTCTCTATTTAGGATTATTTTAATTTCAAAAATAACTGATAGTTTTCTTCAGTAATTTTAGCAGACAATCATGTCCACTTAACAACTTTGGATAGTTTTCAAATTATTTATGAGTGTCTAATGAGAGTTTGCAATCTAAAGTCAAGTGGACGGTTTATTAACAACTTTTAGTCCATTATTTGGACCAAAGCATGTAAGAACAACAATCTAAGAGTGAAACCACTAGAACCCCAACTAGCTTAGTTGGTGAAACTACCTCCATTATAAAACCATTACACAATTGTTAAACAAAATGTTCCCACTCAAATTTTCATCCAAATTAAAATTTTGTTTTAAATTTTAAATGACATAAATAAAGCATTCTCATGGACTACTTTTTTATATTATTAGTGCAAAATTAAAGATTTTAATAATTAATAAATGAGGAATTATAAGCATAATAGGCTAGTATAACACATGATAGTCCCAACAAAACTCAAACCAAACCAAAAAGGCCAAAACCTAAGCTCTCAAAACACCAACCAAACAGAACACAAAAATACCAAAACCCAAAGCCATAAATCAACCAGCTCGGATTGAGAAATGAGATATGGCTGGGAAGTTGTTCACCCTAAAAATTTCTATGGACCTTAGGTGTGAGCACTTCGGCCTGGTAGCTATCACACGGTCATGCCAACTGCAATCAAGGCGGTTGCAGGTTCTGGAGTCTTTGAGTGCAAAGACGTGTGTGCCGTGAGATGTGAAAATATAATGAATTGACAGAACAAAAAATCACAAGAAACATACCATTTGTTGGCCTCGTCAGCTTCTTTGATTAATAAATTTGCAAACGATGAATCCAGGAAGAAACCCAATTGAGTACAGCTTGATTATGGAAATAAAATACTCCTAAACTAGGAAAATAAATTGACGAAAAGTAAAATATCAGGCAGCAAAAGAAAATAGATAAAGATAAAAAGCAGTTTTGTGTTTGATGTTGGTCCCTTTTCCTTGATTTCTTTTTTGGCTTTTATAGCAAGGTAGCTCTAGTCGTTTTGGTGTCAAGTGTCCACATTCTCAGTCCATTATCCACTTTCTTCTTAAGTCACCTTTCATTTCCCACATTCTGGCGGTTATGGTTTATTGATTCCCTTCAGGTGTTGACACATGTCAAACCATGATCTCCACTAAACCGGTTTCTCTCCTTGAAAATAGGGAACGGCTATATGACTGATATTTATGGAGTGGCCGAAAATCTTATTGGTCGTTTATCTAAGGTGGCTGATTTTTCATAGGTCGATTTATATTGCTTTTTCATTACGGCCTAAATTTCCTTCCTTTAAATCCAGTCAAGACTTTTTCTTTTATATTTCAGCCAAAACTTATAGCCGATTTTTTGGTATGTCAACAGAAGCAAAGCAAAATGGTTGATAGCAAGGCTTTTTTGTATTGAATAGACAACAGGTTGAAGAGCTTGGAACAAGAAAGAGCCAAAGGAACATTTTCACTTGTAGGGACATAATGAAATTCAACTTTACCAAAAGAAAGATACCCCACTAGAAGCAATTATAACAGGAACATTCCACCTCTTCAAGACCCCAAATCTGCCAAACAACCATATTATCAACCACAAATACTTGGATTCTTGAAGCAACTCCATATCCACCTTCTCACAACAAATTATCTCTTTAATTACCTTCTTCTTTTCTAACCTAGCTATCCAAACCCCTCAAGTTCCACAACTTTAAAAATTAATTACCTTCTTCTTTTCTAATCTATTAGTATATAATATGTCTGCATATATAACATATAATATATCTTTAAAAACAATTAATATTCCATTTATCATACATAATTCAAACTTCCAATCCCTCATATAAATCAAATTAAATTTAAGATTTTATTCTTTAATTAAAAAATATACTTGGCATAATTATGTTCTTTATTCTTGGTTCATTTTATAAGCACAGTCAGGCTTGTATTAAGCAAATTTACAGTTAAGAAAAGAAAAGAAAAGAAAATTCTCTATAAATTTAATTAATTATTGATAATATTATGTAATTATTTTAATAAAATAAGATAAAAATTGATTATCAATAGTTATATATTAAATGTAACAACATAACATATATTCTTGCATTTTGACTCGAACTTTTCACTATGATTTGTAATATACACGTATGTGTTTGTATTCGTGTTTTTACCATTTTCATTTTTTTTATGTCAAAATATCTCATCTAATTCAAAAAAATGAAAACAAATTATACTTAGTGCATACCCATCTCGTATTTTCCAATATTGTATTTTACTAACCTGGATGAATTGTAACCTTCCTACAAAACATGGACTAACAAAAGGACCCGGATTTGGAATGGGAAGTTCAACTCGTAATTGTAAAGCTTGGTAGGAATTGAAACATTGAATTCTGATTTTAACACTTGACTCAAAAGTAATAGACCGAGACACTAAAATTAAATACCCAGCAGCTAAATAGAAGCAAAATTAATAGACCATCTAGAAAGAAGCAGATCGAGAAAAACACATTACAACCTGGGTTGATCCTTTTACTAAGAAGTGGGAGAGAACGATAATCAAGCAAAATCGCCCAAAATTCAACTGAAGAAGAAGCTAGAGAGTAAGAACCCTTGCTAGCTTTGGGGTGCGCGCATAAGCCAGAGATGTCTTTTTTTTCCAATGTGGAAAGATAATCCCGCGCTCCCCTGCTTAAATAAAGGGTCGTAATGACAATTTTACCTCCTATTATAACCTAAAGTTCCATTTTAATATTTTGAAAAACCGACCACCGGATAAAATACCTCTCTTATGAGTGTCATGGTTGCCAAAAATCACTGTGATCCAATAGTTGATTTTTTAGAAAATTAGACTGCAAAAATTATGACATTTCGAAGAATAAAAAAATAATAAATAAATAAATAACACAGTATGTCAAGATTTTTAAAAAATCGACTATTGGATCATCGTGATTTTTTTAAAACATGATGTTCATAAGAGGGATATCTAATTCAACGGTCGATTTTTCAAAATTTGATATGCAACTAGCCTTGCGGAAGTCACCTGACACACATAAGTATATTTGGAACATGTGACTTTTGCAGGACCAGTTGCAGATCAAATTTTGAAAAATCGACTGTTGGATTAGATACACCTCTTAAGAACATTATGTTCACCAAAAATCACGATAATCCAACAGTCCATTTTGAAAAATCTTACAATTAAAAACTGTATTTTTTTTTTATTTTTTTTTTTTTGTTTTTTGAAATGCAAGTCATAATTTTTTTGGTTCATTTTTTCAAAAACTGACCGTTGGATCACCGTGATTTTTTCAGCCAAGACATTCATAAGAGGGATATTATATTTAATGGTCGTTTTTTTTTTTTAAAAATATATTCTGCAATTAACTTTATGGAAGTGCACCTTATATTAAAATGGGACTTTTCGTTATAATAGGGGTAAAATTGTCATTATGACCCTCTATTCACAAATGGAGAGTGCGGGACTCTATTCTTGGAGCGTGAATAGCGACTCCCATTATTAACAGTATTTTTCTATAAATATTTTAATAAAATAAGATAAAATTGATGATCAATAGTAATATATTAAAGGAAACTAACATATATTCTTGCATTTTGTCTTGAACTTTAATTTTCACTATAATTTGTATTATACCTGTATGTATTCATATTCATAGTTTTACCATTTTCATTTTTAATATCAGACTAGCTCATTGTTTTCCCAACAAAACATAAATAAATAAATGAATTATACTCAGTACATACCCATCTCGTATTTTTCCCAAACATACTGTATTTTACTAACATGGATGAATTGTAACTTTTCCACAAAGCATGGAGTAACACAAGGACCCCCCGCGCGATTTGGAATGGAAAGTTCAGCTCGGAATTGGAAAGCTGGTTAGGAATTGAAATTTTGAATTGTGATTCTAATTTTAGGCTCAGCCATGCAATTAAAATTTTGACTCATGCCAAATCTCAATTTATGAAATTAATTTTTAATTAATAAAAAGGCTGGGCCCCCAATTTCTTAGGAATGGAGTTTATAATTTGAAAATTTAAGGGAAAATTATTTCAAAGTCCCATTTTTTTTTTTTTTACCTAAAAGTCCCATCATCTTTTCACTTTACCCAAAAGTCCAAATTTATTTATTTTTTTACCCAAAAGTCCAAGAACTTCCAAAAAACTGATCTATGCATCAGTTTTCCAAGCACTTCCCAAAAACTGATATATACATCAGTTTTCTACAAAATGATCAGTTTTTGCAAAATCAAAGAACAAATTGATGTGTTTCTCATTAAAAAGGATTTTTGGGTAAAGTGAAAAGATAGCCGGATTTTTGGGTAAACAAAACTTATAAATAGGACCTATGGTTAAAGTGATACAGAACGTTGTCTTGGCATGATTAGAATATGTAGCAATTATTTTGCAACACAAAAACCAATAACTGGATCACAAAACCCATCTCGATCAAGCAGCTTCGATGGTGGAGCACTTATATCAAATTATTTATGAGAGTCCATTATTTGGATCAAAGCATATATGTAGCACAACAATCTAATAGTGGAGCCATGTGACTCATAACTTGACTTTGTTATAGACTCTTCCTATGCTTCCCAAGTAGTAAAATGTTCCAACTTTTTTTTGAAAATTAATAACTCAATTCGTAACCCTGAAGTTGAAATTAGCTCCATCGAATTCTACCAACAAGTTTGAACAAAGATTGCGCGCGCGCGCACACACATATATATATAGTAGAGTTTATATGTGATCTACCCCTAATTGATAGATTGTTACGCGCACACTAAGAGTGAAAATATGGAAAGGATAAACAAATTAAAAATAAATAAATAAGAAAAAAGAAATGCTAGCAGCCTATGATAACATAAGTAAACATGTTTAAACCTATATATTTCACGTACTTTCATATATACAAGTAATGGGATAAAAGGCGCAGGGGAATAAAAGAGAAAAGAATGAAATGGTACCTTTCAAGTTGTTATGGCCAAGAGATAGTATCTTAATCATTGTGAGATTTCCAATTTCTTTTGGTATACTTCCAGCAAATCTATTATGAGATAGTGCCAGAACTGTAAGCTTGCTAAATCCCCACAAACCAGATGGAATTAGACCGGTAAATTGATTATCAAAAAGATACAACCCTTCAAGTAAGGGAAGATGCTTGCACATATCTTTTGGAAGACTACCAGAGAGGTTGTTGTTTGCGAAAGCCATTGATTTTAAAGAAGAGATGTTGAAGATAGACGACGGAATAGGCCCTCTTAGGCTATTATAATGTATCTCCAATATCTCCAAATTTATAAGATCACCAATCTCTTGTGGAATTCCCCCTAAAGTCGCCAAAGGTAGTGAAGTCAACATATCATAAGTAAAATAAATAAAAAATAAAAAAAATAAGGTTATATTACCTATTTCTCATGGAATAACACTTTCAAAAATCATCACAGGTAGTGAAATCAACAAATCAGAATTTTTTTTTTTTTAACTGCTTGTGAATTTGATTATGTTCATGCCATTTAAGAGATTGAGTGGGCTGGTTGATTTGTGATATTTACATAATATGGCATAGATACATACACACATGTGTACATAAATGATCAAGTTAATTAGCATATGCTTATATAAGTTTATGTCAGCATGAATCTCATAAATAACTGCATGATACTTATTTTGAAAAACTGACAATTTGATTAGATATTGTACTTAAACATGTCATGTATGACAAAAATTACAGCGATCCAACGGTCAATTTATTAGAAATGTGACTGAGAAAAACTATAGTAGTTTTCAGCGTTCACAGTTTTTCATAGCTTATTTGGAACTTTTGACATTGGATCACCATGATTTTTAGCATACATGTCACCCATATGTACGTACAGTATCTAATCCCACAGTCAATTTTTCAAAATATGCATTCCTACAATAATCTATGGCCTTCATACTGACATAACTTATATAAGCATATGCTGACTAGATCGGGACTATACATATTTATATTAATTAAAAAGAAATTAGAACTTTTACCCCATTAATCCATGCAGCATAATGCATTACAGTAGAAACCCTTGTATCTTCAAAATAATCCAATACTATTAGTACTTAAAAAGAAGTAAATAATTATCCCTTTACAATGCTTCAAAATTATGAGTGTTCTAAGGTAGTTAAAACTCAACTCTTACGTACAACAAGTTGCTTTAAATGTATATTCTATAATCTTCGAGACCTACGTGCAACATTTTTTGCTTAAAGAATCTTTTTTTTTTTCTTTATATATCTTTTGTGCAAATGTAAACTTATGATATCAATTCAAATTTATGATATCTTATCATCACTACCTAATATTTCAAATGATAAAGAAATGTTGAGAGTTCCTTAATTTTCTAAGCTAGTTCTTTCAAATTGTATGTGTTAGGAAAGACAACACAACAACTCTCCACTATCACTGCCCAAACTAAATTATTATCGAGATCCACCCAAGTTGAAGTTGGTTCTTTATCATTGATCAAATATTGGACGTATACTTGTGAAAATATTTTAACATGCTTACAGATACATAGTAATGGATAAGTAAACTATATATAACATTTTGAAATTGTATAATAATTAAATATTTCAGATTCACATTTTATTTCTTATTTATATATATATGGAAAAAAAAACTAAATGCAATTTTACTAATGACACAGGCCAAAGATACAATAATAATATGGTTCAAGGCCAAAGACACAGGCTTTATGTACATTTGCATCACAATTCGAAGATTTAATCTCAAGGCATATGCAACAAAAAGTACAAATTGAACCATCATAAAGATTATGGGATCAACTATCTTCCACATGACTTTTGGTTACAATTAATCTCACTACCTATACATAGTGCATCAGCATGGTCCAATCCAAACAACCTTAAAAAGTGTAATATAATGTCATGAGAAAGTTGAAACAAGAATCAACTAATTCTATTCACAGTTGTCTCATCTTTAGTTTAATTGGCATTGTGATACCAACTCAAGCCTACTAATTCAAAACCGATACTCAGCATGACCAAACATGATATGGTGACGTGATGCATATATACCTTGACTTTGGTCCATTTACTTGGACCAAAGTATTTTTGGGTAATAGTATAGGGAGCAAAGTGTATTTTCCCCATACTATATAAACATCTTTTGCCTCGAAATGCTGGCCCCTAACAAATTTGTTAGCTAATTTATCAAAATCTCTCCTCCATATTTTAACTTAACAATCTTCTATTTTTCAAAAAGATTAACGGCCCGTTTGTGTTAACTTTTTTTAAAATCACTTTTAGATAACTGTCTCTTTGCTCAATTTTTTAAAATTATGTTCAAACTATATCTTCATGTATTAAAATTTATATACTAAAAGTGATTGTGGCAAAAGTTGGGGCTTCCTACCTTTTGACAAAATCACTTCTAGTATGAAAATTTTGCCAACCATCTTATCTCATCTCAAGTTGTCTAAAAATGATTATCACTCCATCTCCTAAATCAAGTGAAATTTTGAGCTCCAAAAGTAATATTAGAAAAAGCTAATATTGCAAAGGGGCCCTAATTATAATGCTTCTAAGATAATATTCCAAAATATTATTAGAAGCTAATATTCCAAAAGTGAAATTTTGAGCTCCAAAAGTGATTTTAGAAAAAGCTAATATTGCAAAGGGGGCCTAATTTTAGTAGAAAAAGCTAATAAAAGTTGGTCAACAAAACCAATACAGAACAAAAGAAAAAAAAATAAAAATAAATAAATAAACAATAAACAGTGAAAGGGAAGACCATAACTTACCGAAAAAAAAAAAAAAAAAAAGAAAAGAAAGGGAATACCATTACGTGTCCTTTTTTTCTTAGTTTACAAGAATTTTAGGATAATATCAGAAAATTTTAGGATAGTTTTTCTAGTAAAAACTTATTTCAAAACCAAACTAGTCACACTATACTCAGATTTGGGGGGAGAATATCATAAATTAAAATCCTTCTTACAATCTCATGGGGTTCAACATCTCCCCCCCCCCCCCCCACACTCCTCAACACATGGGTCAACCGAGCGTCATCACCGTCACATAGTTGAGACGAGTCTCACTCTCCTTCATTAAGCATCCACTCCTCAAACCTACTGGTCTTTTTCCTTTCTAATAGCAACATATCTCATAAATCGACTTCCCACACCACTTCTTCAACACAAATCACCTTATGAATCATCGTTACATACCTGGCCTAACTACACCAAACTCAAGACCTTCAGCTGCCTATGTTACCCATGAATTCGTCCCTACACAAATCACAAACTTGATCCACGGTCTACTCCATGTGTATTTCTAGGATACTCAATCACACAAAGTGCTTACCAATGCTTATATACTTCCCACCACGTCCAATTTGTTGAAAATGTATTTCCATTTGCCTCTAAAAGCTCCTCGTCCACGCCAACCATGGATAACACATCATGGAGTTCATGCTTCCTCTTCTCTATCCTTACACTTCACTGTTCCCACGTCTTCTACATCTTGAGGTTGTATTCCTACTCGACATTCCAAGCTCACGTTGTCTTTTATACAGTAGATTCATAGGTTTTTGGAAAGGGTTCGGCTGTATGGAACTCTCCTCAGGTGGCTTTGGGATTAGCAGTGTTTTGGCCAATTGTACATAGTAGCTTGTAGCGGTGTTAGAGTAGTTGAACTCTTGGACCATTATTTCTTGTACTTATTTATCTTATATATATGCCAAGGGTGTTGCCATTTATGTTTGATATATCGATAATTACTGCATGCATGTACAATTCGAATTTGGGACATATGGTATGCACATTTCATTTCATGGCATGTTGTTATATTTATTCTTTTATCCTTAGTACAAAAATATATATGAGCAAAACAGGTTGTACCTTCACCTTGACACATGTCGACCTACCCGGGAGGGTCAGTATGTGCAATTGTCAGGTTGGGGCATTCCAAAATGGGAATTCATACATGGCATGTAGAGTCTAAGGGAAGGTTAGGAAGTAGTGATAGTGCATGCGTCATGTCTTGCGTGAACATGAGGAGACTACATAATAGGATGGTTCTGGGAACTCGTTCTAACGATTTGTTTATTAGTTTGTGTTTTTGTTTTATAGAATGTCAAATCGAATGACTACCATGGGTAAAAACTATGTATGATCAGAACTTGACCAATACATATATAGCATAACACAACATATGTTTTTATGCTTATGATATGGACATAAATATTCCTATCAGCACATGCTAATTTTTGAGACAATCGGCATAAAGCTCATACGTAATTGTGGAATGCATATTTTGAAAAATTGATCATCGGATTAGATACTATGCATATGTATGGCATGCATATCAAAAATCATAACAATCCAGTGGTCGGTTTCTCATAAAAACTATGACAAGTTTCAGCGGTCAGAATTTTTTAGAGTCTAAATTTTGAGATGCCAACATCGGATCAATGTGATTTTTGGCAGACATGACATTCATCATTATTACAAGAGTATCTAATCCAACTGTCAAATTTTTAAAATATACATATATCCCACAATTCTCTATGAGCTAATTCATGCTGAAAGTCAACATGTGCTGATAGGAATAGTTTTGATGATATGAATATAGATATTAAATGTATTTGTACCTTTTTTTTTATTAATATTAATAAAAAGCAACTGTATGTTTAAAATTTCCTTAGCATGCCTGGAGGAGTTTTGGCATAGCTAAAAGTAGGTGCTCATGATCTATCACCTCAATAAAAAGGAATAGAGATAGTGTAGATCACTATTAATTAGCATATAAAATTATATTAACTCTACCCTCAAAAGTCTCTAATCATTTTAAGAATAATATGTGGTCTTCTAGTCCGTTCACCCTAGCTCCTAGGAAGAACAATTCACTGTACATCACTATTCATTGAGAATGGAAAAGACCAAAAAAAGGCCAATTACAATTGAGGCATGACGAAGAGATTATGGTCTTAATTAAATTTTCATCACTTGTTCAAAAAGAAATTAATGGAATAAACCCAAACCCCTTCCCAACGTGCACCCGCATCACACTTGATATAAGAATCTTGTGCCAGGTGGTATAGCCATAACATTAATTGTCAACATTTCATATATATATATATATATACAGAGGTGCTAATATAAGGTGCACATGATGTATCTTGCATCAGGTGCCCTATTGTAGAGCCAATTGCAATGTAAATTTTAGAAAACTGACCGTTGGATTAGATATCCCTATAATGTATGTCATGCCTGCCAAAAATTATAGTGACCCAACGGTTGGTTTATGAGAAAACTGACTGCTAAAAAATGATAACATTTTAAAGAACAAAAAAGTCATAGTTTTTCAAAGTTACATTTTTCAAAAACCAACCGTTGGATCACTATGATTTTTGGCAGGCATGACATACATTACAGGGGTATCTAATCCAACGGTCAGTTTTCCAAAATTTATAGTGCAATTGGCTCTACAAGAGGGCATCTGATGTAAGATGCATCAGGTGCACCTAATATTAGCGCACACACACACACACACACACACACACACATATATATATATATATATATATATATATAAATATATATATACGGAAATATTTCTATCAGCACATGCTAGCTTTTGCAAAAATCAGCATGAAACTCATAGGTAATCGTGGGATGTATATTTTGAAAATTGACCGTTGGATTAGATACTAACATATGTATGTCATGCTTGCCAAAAATCACAGTGATATGATCCAACGGTCGGTTTCTCAACTATGTCACCGAGAAAAACTATGACAATTTTTAGCGGTAAGAATTTTTCACAGCTTGTATTTTGAACTGTTGACATTATATATATATAGAAATTATCTAGTCAACATACGCTTACATAAATTTATGTAAGCATGAAGGTAATAGATAATTGTGGAATACATGTTTCTAATAACTAACCATCGGATTAGATACTATATTTGTGCATGTCGTGCATGTCAAAAATCATAATGATCCAACAGTCGATTTCTCAGAAATGTCACTAAGACAAAATGTGAAAGTTTTTAGCTATCACAGTTTTTCTGTCTATATTTTGAGATCTTTACATTGGATCGCCATAATTTTTGACATGCATGACATCCATAAGCAGAATATGATAGCTGATCCGAAGCGGTCAGTTTTTCAAAATATATATTTGTTAATCCATAATTTTACCATCCAATAGATGGCTAGTATGTGGCTTTAATTTAATTATTTAATTATAACCAATGATGAATTGGCTAGAAGAAGATTAGTTTTCAAGGAGTTTGAAGCCAATCTGGAAATGCAGGATCTAAGGAGTTTGTTGGCATCCAAACTCTTCACTATTGGAAGATAATTATCAAGCTAAAGATGGAGTCTTATCAGGATGGAGATAGCTAACAGTTGAAGATTATCCAACTTGAAGATGAACAGGATCCAACAAGTAGCTGAAGTCGACAAGGAGACTACTACTTAAAATTCTATAAATAAGGACCTGAAGACCAATAGAAGATCTCTCTCTCTCTCTCAGCACACATCAACTTAGCAAGAGAGCACCCATCTCTTTTACCCTAACGTGGGCTATGGGGGATTTCTTTTGTCTTTGATGCTGCTTAGTCATTTGCGACTCCTCATCGAAGGTGACCTTGGTTCGAGAAGTATAGTAGGATTTTTCCAAAGGTTCGGGAGTAGTTCAAGTCATAACTCTGTATGGTGGTGAGTAATAAATAAAAGTTATTTTCTTTTTTTTTTCACTACGTCTCTACATTCTTCTCATTCTTCATTCTATTTTCTTTTTCTTTTTCTTTTTCTTTTTTATATATATTTTTTATGCTTGAATTGTTGGGATTAATTCACTTGGCATGTTCTCTAAAAAGTCCTCTTAATTAGTGAGGCAATTCGAACCCATTGCTTTGATTCGATTCGAACCCAAATACCGAGTTCGAACCCTATCGATTCAATTCGATTTTTCTAAAAATGAAAAAAGTGATTAACAATATCCAACAATTATCTATTAGCTTCATGCATATACCAACTAGATCGGGATTATATATATATATATATAAGATTCTAATGCTATCATTAAAACAAAATATAAAGGAGTGAATTGGCATAGGGAGGAAACAATAAATCCTAAACATAAGGAAAAGCAAGAGTAAAACTCTAAATTTTTTATTAATCATTGATCTTAAACCCTATTTATAGAGAAAAGGAGGGGAAGGGGGAAAGCTAGTCCTTGTAGAACAAGTATCCTAAATTGCCAAAATCTAATCCTTGCAAAACAAGCAATCTAAATTACTAAAATTAAGTTAGTCTTGAATTAGACGAAATCTCCCAAACTAATATTAAATAGGAAAATAAATGAAAAAATATTAAAAATAATATAATAAATGCCTAAACTATTAAAAAAAAAATAAAAAATCTATATATATATATATATATATATATATATATATATATATATATATATATATATA